>JAEIGQ010000388.1:0-117417 GCA_018904275.1 Lordiphosa clarofinis | reverse complement strand
GTTCCTATGGTGAGTATAGTCATTTTACAGTTATATACATTTTGAAAGAGAGAGGAAGAGAGTGAGAGAGTGGGAGAGTTTTAGTTTAGGTGAGACTTACCAGTGCTGAGCTATTATAGCTCTAAAAGGGCTATATTGACGCCTCAAATAAAAATTAACCAATACGGACTTGTAGGAGTTGTGATGAATCTACATACCAACAATCAGCTTATGCAGACAAATTACACCTTGACTAGTCCTGCGGTCTTTGAGAGTGGGCAATTTCAAAAAAGTCGTAGCCTATCACTTAGGAGGCAAACGGCGACGACAGCATTCCAGCTTAAGCCCCTGAGTGCAAAGAGAAGAAACTGTTTTTGAACCGACTAATATATCTTGTTAGAACTATAGTGAGGAGACCAGATGCTTGAGCAATGCTCTGCTTATATATGGATCTTCAAACTCCTTAGACCAAAGTTTACAAGTCGAAACCCAGCAAACTCTTACCTTTGTGGGATATGACAGTAGATGTGGTCGTTAAAGCAAAGCTTGTGATCAAATAAGACCTCCAGATCCTAAACTGAAGTATGTCAGGGCCAGAAGCAAACGAATAGTTTACTGTTGAAAGACACCTTAAAACGTCCGACTTCTGAATTAAAGATTTATTTACGGAATCTGTGTGGAGTTAGTGTATAGGGTTACAATTATAAGATGAATAGGTAATAGGTAGAGTTAACAAAAGAAAAAAATTGCTTAGAGTTTCGACGAAAGTTCTCTTTACAGCGTATGAGGTAACTTTTATAGCCCTCAGAGTTCAGTTGGAAAAAATTTGACTTTGCGGTTTGTAAGCTCGTACAGCCAAATCGCTTATATCATCTATTTTTGACGTTCTTTTAATAAGTCCAATGTACGAGAAAAAACCATTGGGGGCTATTAGAAGAGGTAACAACAGAGACTGGTACATGTTCATCGAATAAATTGTGCAGTGTGTTGTAAAATAGACAGGAACAAGACAGGACCAATCAACGAGTAATAAAGACTCCATTATTCCTGAACAATTGGCTTTGGCTAGGATAAGCAGGGACTTTTGGAGAGCCCACGCCATTAATGGAGAGTTGGATTTTCGGGTGAGGGGGGAAGTGCGGGCAATAGTTACATCACACATGTCACATACAAATACCAAGTCTAGAAATCGGCCGTTAAGATTAGGGATGGAATTAACTTGCTTAAATGACAGCTCGAAAAGTCAATCAACGAAGTCGTTCTAGGTGCACGCAACTAAGCCAGCTAAATCATCGCAAAGTGACCAAGAAAGAGCGTGAAGATTAAAATCTACTAATACCATAAACAGATCGTTTTCACCGACTGATGAAGAAATATCGCGGATAACTGAAAGATGCTAAATGTAAGTAGTTGTGTCAGACCCAGGAGGTTTATACCCAGGAAGGGAAACTTTCATAAATAAGATAATGTATTAATTAAGAAGGAAGATTAGAACAAACAGCGATAAAAACCCCACCTTGAGCCAAGTTTCAGTAAAAACAATGAGACTGGCATCCACGGTTGCCACTTGAGAAAAAATAAATGCACCAAAAGGCGTTCAAAAAAGAACCATTTTTATAGAAAAAGAGCCAAAAATTTTTTTCTTTCTTATTCATGTTAGGCAATAACGTAAAATCGTATATCCATCAATTTCTTAAGTGTTTTTAAACAAATAAAATCAAAAAATATTTCTTGTATTAATTTCTTAACTCATGAAAACAAAACAGTCAATATTCGATATACTGATTGTTTACATAATATTATTGAATCAGTTTGAGTTTGAGTTTGTTTCTCAATTTTGTTATCACACTGATGGCAAAAAAATGTACTCTCTGCCGATGCAGAGCTGTGTGAAAGGGACAATATTTTCTTTAAAATCCCACTGATTCCTTATACACTTTCAAAATTAAAACCCGTTTTCTACTTTTGCCCTTCTTCCAAAATAAAGATATCTCCTCTATTTTTTTACCCTTGGAGAGAGTATATTGAAATTGGGCGGATGTTTGTAACGCAGGTATGGAGGCATCTCCGACCACATAAAGTATATATATTCTTGATCAGCATGACGAGCTGAGTTGATATAGCCATGTCCGTCCGTCTGTTTCTATGCTATCCTCCGTCAGTTTTAAAGCTATCTTAACCAAACACGAAGTCTTTTGGTACAAATACGCTGCACATTTGTCGGAACCGGCGGGATCGGATGACTTGCTATAGTCAATGCTGCCATAGGAACGATCGGTTGAAAAACTAGTTTTAGTGAGAAAAACTTTTTTTTTTTAGTGCTATCGTCCCAACGCTCGTATTTATAAGTTTTTAATGATTCACATAATTTCACTAAGCCTTGTCGAAATCGGACAACTATATAGTATAGCTGCCATACAAACTGTCAGGCATATATCAAGCTCCAAGCGTATATAAACATCGGTCGAGCCGAAGATAGCAGGCCTCAAATTTTTTAACTTGGATTCAGTTAACTTTATAACGGCCAATTAAGAAACATTTTAATCCAGATCACATTCACATAAATACCCAAAAGTTTTTAATTAGTGGCATTATATCAGTTTCTTCGCTAGAAATTACATTGACTGGTGTGATGATAATGAGAGATTTCATACCCTCTCGGCCAAAATAGAATGCTTTGCTCTCAAACTCACTTTTTATTTTTACCTTAGAACTAGTGTTTGTGGTCTCAGCGTCTGTGTAAGAAGACCCAGTGCAAGTTGCTCTTTTTTTGTAAGAAACCTAATGTATAATTTAGGTATTTTTAAGGCATAGGTTGTGCCGGTGCTTAAACCCTTTTTTACTTTCCATTTTTCACAAATTATCTTAACGCCTAGTCTCACTACTAAAATTTTCGCAGCCGCCACCGGCTCAAAACCTTGAGTGAAATACAGTATTCCTTTTTTTATTAGCGATGAACATAACTCAAAATAATCTATTTTGAGGAAAACGTTCGAAAGTTCTCCATGGGTTTAACTCAGAAAAAAGGATTCTTTTAGTGTTGAGTTAATTTAGTACAATATTTGAAATTTAAAATGCTCCTTAATCAATATTAAAAATATGATGCTTTTAACTAAGCCAAAGTCTGTTTGCGCAATAACGACTGCAGGACAACTGAGATATGACGCTCTTGCAATAACAAAAAATGAACCTTTAAAATTATATATCGACATATTTTGATCTCACGTGAAAAGTATAAGAGACATCAATACGAAATACACAAAATAGTACACAACACAGCGTATATTTCTGCATCAATCGTATTTTTGAGTTATGCCAGTATTGAAGTACATAAGTGAGCGTAGGATCCAATTATTTACAGAGTTGCGTGCCGTGCTTTCAATAGCTTTTAGAGTTGACAGGAAAAAATATCCAGATCTATATTAGGTGCTGAATAATGTTTGATTTTTTTACGCTGAACCATAAGTAAAAAGAGCCAAAAACGCCAAATCTTACAAAGTAGCAACTGCACCAACAGGGAAAAAAAACACCAGTTTTGGTGCAAAAACACCAAGTGTGGCAACCGTGCTGGCATCAAACACAGCACTATCCGTATAGAGTTTGGAAAGCTTACTTAGGAGGCCTCGTACATTCGGGTAATGAATTATTAAACTTAGTTTTTTGGGAGAACAGTTATTTATAGCGAGTTTTTGCCTGTTTGATTATTTTCTCTTTGTTCAAATTCACACAAATTTTGCATTTCAATAAATGTTTCCAAGGAAAGGAAAGTCTGATCTTGACCAACCGTTTTCAAATCAATCAATCTAATTCCTTAATTCCAAGCTATAACTGAATAGTTTCCATCTTTCGACCTTTCCAAATAGCTAGATCTGGTGGGAAAATAGCTAAATTGACAACACAGTATTTTCAAAGGCAAAGCACACAAAATAAGGAGACTCTCAGAGAAAAAGCAAAAAATTTAGGAGAGTAGTTTCTAAAATCGGTTACTTTCTACTTAAGGGTTAACTAATGGAGTTTAAAAAAGACTTACTGACCAATTTGTATAGTATATAGAAGATAAAAATAAACTCACGTCTCAATCAAGTTTGCACCACTGTATGGCATTAATCGAGCTGCACAATTCCCCAAATACTAAACTTAATTGATGACGTAGAAATAATAGGTTTCTCGAACGAATGGTCAATGCCGCCGGTGCGGCCTCCACTTTCATCCTTTCAAACATTATCAAGTGGAGCACATACTTTTAACCTTGACACATTTACCTACATAGTGAGTGATAGAGAGGGGGAGGGAGGGGCCCGCCGCAGTTTGCGTAGCCTTGCCTGTGACTCTAAGTGAGAGAATATGCTATCGACTGAGTGGTGTACTACAGTGTGTTTGTTGGCTTATTCACCTCACCATGCCTCTAGCCAAAGACAGACAATTGCAATGCACTCACACAAACCAGCAGAGTCAGCATACAATACAGTGGGGCTAAAGGCCTGAAATCAACATAAAATAATGGAAAATGTAAAAGCAAAATCGCTTGGTCCTAAATGTTTGATGAAAGCCATACATTAATAGTTTAGGTAGGATAATTTGATTTGTAATAACAAACACAATCAAACCGCTTAGCAACTCGATTTGTTCCCCCCCCTCTCCCACCGCTTGAGAAAGGGAGAGCGTAATTTGAAATTGAACTGTAGAGGTAAGAGCATAAGAGAGAATCTTACCGCATACTTCAATTGGAGAGCGCACAGGCACAGGGAAAACTTGGCTAAAGGGAATTTTGAATTTTTGACATGACAAGGCAATTCAGCCTCTACCCCCTCTCCTCGCCATCCATCCACGCACACAACCCACCTGCTGCTACTTTCCAAAAATCAAAGCGACTGTATTTGCAAACACAAAGTCAAAGAAATTTGTTGCAAAGACAACATTTTTCTCGTTAGAGTCTTACAGTCTAATGTCCTTAGAAAAGTTTCTGTAAATTTAAGTTGTCTTTTTCCCGCACTTTTGAACCAGTGAACCACAACGTCGACATAACATTTGTTTTGTTGGCTAACATGCGTGTGTATGTATGTATGTTTGTACAGTTGTAAATGCTTGTTTGCATAATCGAGTTGTAGGCAGCCGCAGCAGCAAAGGTAACTCTCCACATGCCTGTGTAAATATGTTTGTTTGAAGGCAAACTATTTACTTGAACTTGACCAAATAACACACAACTTTAACATTTATCATGTTTTGCCTTTGAAATAATTGCAACTAATTGACTTCAAGTCAAACCAACATTTTCTTCAAGTTATTTATTTTGGTTTTCATTTGCATTTGTTATCACAGCAGCCGCAAGATCAAAAGAGTGAGGAGAGAGAGAGAGAGCTTTTCGCTCCCTTTACATATTTGTGGCAAAATTTGAAATATTTTTTGCGTTCATTAAACTTTATATTATTTCCACAGTTTAAGAAACCTGCTAAAATTATACAAGGTCGTCGTCGTCATGAAATGCGGTTTTATTTGGTTTAAATACTTAAATAATAATTATGTCTGTCTGTGTGTGTGTGTGTGTGTCACTTCAGAGTTTGAAAGTAACTGTAAATTTCCCTTGTCTGCATTTTATAGCAAAAAATCAGTTTTGTGATTTCCATTTGTTGAACCAATATTTTTATACTCTGTACCAAAGGTACACAGAGTATATTAAGTTTGTGCAAAAGTATGTAACAGGAAGAAGGAATCATTTCGAACCCTATAAAAGTATATATATTCTTGATCAGCATCAACAGCCGAGTCGATATAGCCATGTCCGTCTGTCCGTCTGTCCGTCTGTCTGTCCGTCTGTCCGTCCGTCCGTCCGTCCGTCCGTATGAACAAACAGATCTCGAGATGGTAAGAGATAGAGGTTTGACATGTATAGGACAAATGCTTCTTATAGCTGCAGGCAGATCAAGTTTATTTTCAATTTTGGCCACGCCCCTCCCGCCCCGCAATTTGGAAAACGTTATATCTCCTACAAGTTTTGAAGATAGACGATTCAAACCTTTTAGAGATAGTTAGTATTTAGCAAAATGTATAATTTTGCCGAAGAAATGATAAAGATCGGATGAGCGGTTCTCAAGTTATGACCAAATAAATTCCCGCCTCCCCACCCCCTCCCACGCGCTCACAACCAACACCGCATTTTTATTCAACAACGTGGGAGTGAAAGAGAGAGGGAGAGAGAGAAAATTAGAGATGAGCGCAGCAGAAACGTTGCATTCAGCTCCTGCTCTTGGTACAGAGTATGACATAGTCGGGCTTGACCGACTTTCTCACTTGTTTCATATAATAATTTCCACCCACTCAGGAAAATGCTGTCAAAATTTGTTGGTTCATTGTACCCTTAAAATGAGAGTATTTGGCACGCGCCAAATGAATTACAACTTGTATTTCACAACAAATTGAAATTTTTGTATGTATAAGGGTTGAATGAAATGTACCTAAGCCCAAATAATGTACCAAAGTTCAAGGACAAAACTCGTCTGGGCTCTCTTTGATTAATCACAGTTGTAGATTCCCTGGGGGAAAGGCAGGTCAACCAACTCTTATGACACATGTAAGGTGTTGCTCTATAAATCAGTCAGCCACCTGCTGCTGCTGCCTCTGCCGCTGTCGCTCTCTTTGAAAAATTGATGTTCATCTCTCGCACGTGCTGCAGTGATAAAACTAAACTCACAAATGCCATAATTATTACCCCACTATCAACTATCATACTTGTGTGTGTGTATGTGTATGTATGTATGTGTGTGCTTGTCAGTGAGTTGATTATTTCTTTTACTCATATTCTCTCACTATCACTTGCAAGTGAACGAATTTAATGGCAACCCAGCAAACAATTTGATATCAGAATACATGTTGAATAGAGCTACTCGAGTGGTTCCGGCAAGTAAAAATACTCATTTTTGAGTACAACGATGCGGAATAGGTAATCATGTAATCTACAAGGTTGAGGTTTGTTCAAAAAGTATCGGGAATTTTGTGTTTGTCCAAATAGTTAAGTATGTATATCAAGTCTGTTCCCATTTTCGAGTGGACTTAAAAAGAAATTGTAATTCCGAATCGTTTTCATTTGATGTTCCCGTTTCCAAGTGAAATAGAAACCGATTTTCTTTTCGAATGAAAGTTCGAATCGTTTTTGAACTTTAATTCAGCTGAATGGTAACATGATAAATTCGATCAACACTGCGCGTGCGCTGATGCGGAATTGCGAACAGATCGGTTTCATTTCGATCGTTTTTGCTTTCGTCTACATGCAATTCTTTATATATATCTTAGGGATCTCCCTACAAATGATCACCCAATACATTAGCATGCTTATGACAATACTAAATCCTGATAGACACCATGCATGACCAACGGCAAAGAATATAGGGTCAAGATCATAAAGACTGTTTCAAAACACGTTCCAATTCATTAAATCACCGAAAATCAGGTAAAATATCATGCCAGGATCAATGCAACTATGGGATCTCATCCAGTTTTGCACCTTTGAAGGCGTACTAGAATTTTGCACTTCATTTGAATAGTTCGGATAGTTCAGCCGAAAAATAGAATGTCAATAATATTGGCTCGGTTTCTGCTAAGTGGACGTCGTCAGTTCTTTCGGGAATGGGAATTTCTATCAGCCAATCATTGTGAAAATCTTAACCTAGAAGAAAGCTCAGAGTGGGGTTCATGGGCCACAGAAATTCTGAAAAAAGATGGATGCTTCATATAGAATCATCTTTTATGATGGAATCACCCAGCAGCTCTCAAAGGCTCATCTACAGAGATTTGAACTACGACCTAAGTGAACGGAATTACTTCAACGACGAGTTCTCAGTGGAGCGAATTCGCACAATTTTTATGGCCAGAGGAGAAATGCCTCAAACTCAACTTTGTCCCAAACATAGTAAGAACTGGAACGAGCTGGAAAACACTATCCATTTATTGGAAGCTGCCCAATCTTGAGGGAATACAGAAATATATATTTTGGTAAGGCAAGACTACATCCGCACGAAGTTCACCAACTTGAATCCAATTGGTTGATTCTATATAATTTTATAAGTCGGGCAACTAAATATCGGCAACAAATATTAAAAGGGGACTTTTAAAACAAAGTAACACTGCCAACCGAATCTCGCGCAATGCAGTTGAACCATCTGGTATCTAGGGAAGACCTGTTAGGCCAGGTGTATAAGACAGAATATCGATCAATTTGGAAGGCAGTGATCGACTGACGGTTCTTACCAAGTCGATTTATTCATCAAACTTCTTGTTTAGATATAAATTTAGAATCTAAGCTATAACACTGTGACACATTTTTAACTCAAAAAAGTTGATACGGTCGAGACAAAAAAATTCTGAAAGGGTGTGATGGTAGTATAAAAAGGCTGCATGGGTTTGGTCTGATTAGCTGCCGTTTTCATTTTATTGACCACCTTTGAACTTTTCAGTTTCAGTGTAGGATTAATGATTTCATATCTCGTAAGCTATATAGAATTTTGCTTTTCTGTCTTTAGCAAAGTTGTTGCTCTTGGCTTGGCCTACAAAACATTTCTTAGTAGCAAATCAAAAAAATTACGTCTTGGTACTTAAAATTACAAAAGATGTCAAAAAAATCAATTTTTCACAACTTTTTTCAGTTTTTCAACTTTTTCCTGAAATCCGTTACAAATTTGTACAAGTAATGTAGGTAAAAGTTGATGCTTAGACCAAAATAAACAAACCGTTAGTACGAACACACTACATTTAAGTACTCTTTGATATAAAAAAGACCAAAAGCACGAAAAACTGTAAAAAAAATTTAAAAAAAACCGAATTTTATCGGTAAAAAAGTAAATAAATTAAATTTCTTTAGCTACATTTTTTAAGTTATATTTTTTGACAATTTTATTGATTTAATACAAAACAATCGAAATTTTTGATAGTGTCAGCCAATTTCTACCAAAAACTGTACTTTTTCGAGTTTTGGTTGAAATTATTCATCTTTCAGGGTCTTTAACTATATGAAGGACCATTCGAATGAAGTTGGTATGTTCCAACCGATTGTTTACGTTAGTCTATGCTACTTTTTCGTCCTTCATTGCTTGGTCAAATTCGTTATAGTTTTCAAGAAAAAGTTGACAAACAGTAAAAAATGAGGGGAAAACATGATGAATTTACGACATTTTTGGAATTTTGAGTTTAAAAATGTGACTATTTTGACTTGTTACTTAGAAATGTTTTGTAAACCAAGTCAAGAGCAACAACTTCTTTTCAGACGTCAAGGCGAAATTCTAAATAGTTTACGAGATAGGGAGTTACAAGTCCCAATCATATGCTTAAAACTTCAAAGTGCTATAAAAAGAAATCGGCAGCTAACCAGACCAAACCCAGGGAAGGTTTTTGTACTACTATCATACCCTTTCAGAATTTTTTGGTCTCGACCGTATCAACTTTTTAGTGTTGCACAGTGTAATCTATGTACTGTCTTTCTCATAAATTTAAATAAAGAAGCACACTCCTACTACTACTACTAGTTAGAGTAGCTTTCTTGTAACGATCAGGCCTGTTCCGAATTCCGAACGTTTTCAAAAAGTAAAAAACGAAACGAAAACGATCGTTTTACTATTTGCTGTTCCCAATTCCGAACGATTTGGCTACGTTTTGACTTTTCGAACTCAGTTTCGAAGTCGCTTTCATAAACAGCTGGCTGGCTGGCCTGCGCGCGTGTTTGTGTGTATCGACAGCAGCCAGAGTTGTCACCATTTGTATAATCTTAGTTTACAAAGCTCTTATTTACATATAAAGTCAATTTATTTTTATTTAAAACAGTATTTAATTACTACATTTTAACTTGTGATATCAAATATGGTTTAAAATAGCTAAACTAAATAGAAAAAGTGCTGTGCAAATACATTAATTTATATGAAGCAACCTAGCAGCTATCGATTGACTGTATAAATCGACTAAAAAGTAAAGTGGAATTCAGAACAGCTCTGGCTTAAAAACGACCGCTCGGTTTTGGTTTTCAAGCAATATTTTATAGATGTTTATAAAAAAATGATTTTAAAATACACCTTTAACTGTAAACATTTTAAGTAGAGATGCTAAACGATTTTAAAATGGTTCAACATTATTAAATTCATTAGTTTGTAATTTTGGGAATTTTTTTTAATGCTTTTAATGGCAATTACTTTTCATTCCGCTGACTCCGCAGCACAACTTTTGAAAATGACAATTCAGGTCGATTTGCGGAATTCGGAACAGCAATCAACTCGATTTGCGACACCCATTCCCCGTTTTCGGAATTCGGAACAGGCCTGGATATGTCTTCTTAACAAGATTATAAACTTCTTGATTATAGACCGAATTTCGTGATAAGCTTTGAAATATTTTAAATATTTTCTAAAAGCACTGATTGAGTAGTGCAGTTGTTCCAAGAACATAAGGATTCGGTCTTATTAATGTTTTTCAATGCCAATGAGTCGATGAGATCCATTATTTCTTCAATCGCTGCCAAATTCCGACAAACAGACAATATAGTATTCCAATTCAATGAACATTCCTGTTTCACTGTCCTTACTTAAACATATAATTTCTTCTTGATTTGCATCTTTGAATTAAATCAGTGTCCGGCACCGTTCAGTATTCTGTGCATACAAGTAGCGACTTCCATCCTCTGTAGCAGCGGCGTCGATACACAGACACTATACGAGCGTACACTGCTCTCATTTGCAAAAACAAACATGTGCTAACTGAGAGCGCTCTCGCGTGTCTGAACGCACACATTCAAAGGTAAAATAAGCATGTGTGTTTTGCCGAACACTGAATTAAATGCATGACCTGAGGTGCACGCACGTCTTTAAATACTTTTCTTGTCGATCGAATTCTTTAATATAATGTGGATTCTTGAATGATTTTGTAGAGCCTTTTCTATGTTTATGCCTTGTGGCCTCAGTGATAACGATCCCACTTCAACTCATCGCTAAATAACCGAAGAATATTTATTGCTGATTTCTTCATTATATTTCATCAAAATTTTGAAGCAGTTAACTTTTACATAAAGGGGAATAATGCATCATAAATTTTTTCGATCTCGGTGGACCTGTTTGAGGAAATGCCCATATATTATATAAGGTTGTCAAAAAAGTCTTGCGGTATTTTTGCAAGCTTGTCTTTGCAAGTGCGTAGTTCTAGTTGTATTCGTCGCATCGGTTCATGCTAGAGCTTTTTGAAAGCTCTTTTCACGCGCTAACACGTGTTTGATTTATTGTTGTTTGTTTTTAGTCGTTCGTGAGTTATAGCGTCGCAAACATGGAGCAAAATAAAGAGAAAATACGGCATATTTTACAGTACTACTACGATAAAGGCAAAAATGCATCTCATGCTGCCAATAAAATTTGTGCAGTTTATGGACCCGATACAGTTTCCATTTTCACCGCACAACGATGGTTTCAACGTGTTCGTTCTGGTGCAGAGGTGATCGAAGATGCGCCACGGTCCGGAAGGCCTGTCGTCGAAAATTGCGATAAAATCGCTGAATTGATCGAAAGAGACCGGCATAGTAGCAGCCGTAGCATCGGCCAAGAGCTGGGCATGAGTCATCAAACCTTTATAAACCATTTGAAGAAGCTTGGATTCAAAAAGAAGCTCGATGTATGGGTGCCACACGACTTGACGCAAAAAAACATTTTTGCCCGTATGGATGCATGCGAATCGCTTCTGAATCGTAACAAAATCGACCCGTTTTTTGAAGCGGATGGTGACTGGCGATGAAAAGTGGGTCACTTACGACAACGTGAAGCGCAAACGGTCGGGGTCGAAAAGCGGTGAAGCTGCCCAGACGGTGGCCAGGCCTGGATTGAAGGCCAGGAAGGCTCTTCTGTGTGTTGGTGGGATTGGCAGGGAATCATCCACTATGAGCTGCTCCCTATGGCCAAACGCTCAATTCGGACTTGTACTCCAACAACTGACCGCTTGAATGCAGCACTCATGCAGAAGAGGCCATCTTTGATCAACAGAGGCCGAATTGTCTTCCATCAGGACAACGCGAGGACCACACATCTTTGGTGACGCGCCAGAAGCTCCGGGAGCTCGGATGGGAGGTTCTTTCGGCATCCACCGTATAGTCCGGATCTCACTCCAAGTGATTACCACCTATTGCTGTCCATTAAGGAGTCGGAAGTTGGTCAAAGAGAGTCCTGAAAATTGGCTCTCCGAGTTTTTTGGCAATAGGGAAGCGAGCTTCTATAAGAGGGGCATTATGAAGTTGGCATCTCGTTGGGAACTCGTCAACGAACAAAACGACGCATATTTGACTTAAATCGCATTATTATAACCAATTTTATGAACAATTGAAAATTCAATAAAAATACCGCAAGACTTTTTTGACAACCTTATATTTTCCATTGGAAAATAAGTGTCTGTACCAAGAGTAGGAGCTGAATGCAGCGCTTCTGCTGCGTTCATCTCAAGTTTGTCTCTTCACTCACATTGTTGAATGAAATGCGGTAATTTATTGGTTGGGAATCGCTCATGTTGAACTTGTCTAAAATCTAAAAAACAACTTAAAGAAGCATTATTTTTGTACTTCTTTCACAGTCAAACTGTACAGCGATGAGGCCGTGAGTCTGAATGATTTCAAAATAATACGTGTACTTGGCACAGGCGGTAAGAGAACCTCGTAAACTTACTCCCGGGAAGTAAATTAACCCCTTGCATTTCCCCCCTTCAGCCTATGGACGTGTGTTCTTGGTACGGAAGCTAACTCGTCATGATGCGGGCAGACTGTATGCCATGAAGGTTCTTAACAAGATCACGGTGGTGGCCAAACGTAAAACTGCTGAGCATACCAAAACCGAACGCGTGGTAAGTACTCAAGAACAACAACAAGAACAATCTTTTTATGTGCGTGTTTACCGTTACCTTTTACCGTAAACCGTGGCCTGCTGCGTGCTTACCTTTTTGCCATTTTTTTTTATATTTTTTGTGACAATAAAGCGCAGCTAATTGAAATTAAACTTGAACCGACTGGGGGCAACCTTGAGTTGCACGTACAGTTTCTCCAGGGAAGAAGACCAGAACACACACACACACACACACACAGCTGACCCACTGAAGACTTGTTTTGTATGTTGCACCGGCAAGTCATAACGGGGCAAGTGATTGAGAGAGCGAGAGCAAGAGAGCTCTCCTATTGATCAACCGGTTTGCGAGAGAGTAGTAAATAGTAAAATTAAATAACTGCAAACAGGTGTACGACTGCCTAAGAGACAGACAGATAGAGAGAGAGAGAACACATTTAACTGTGCTATTTACGTTTCTCTCCCCTCCCACTCCACCCACTCACGCACATTTTTTGTGTACTTTATGCTTTTTCAAGGTACCATGTTTGCTTGTGCATTGTTGTTGTTGTGTGTGTGTGTGCCACTAACCTAGATATTTGCCATTGCGACGGCTATCATCAAAAACAATTTTTTTTTTGTGCTTTTACTCTCCTCAGCCAAAATAGAAAGGAAATTTAAACGCAAAATGTGAAAGTTTTGTCCAAAATAATATTTACAAAATTTGGCAAAAAGATTTGAGTGTGTTTTTTTTTTTTACTTTACTTTACTTTCACACAGCAACAGCTGCATCCGACAAAATTTCCAAACAACAACAGGCAATCAATAAATAAACAAAAACTATCTCTAAGCTCCGACAAGTTTCAAATAAAACCCTTCCTTCTTCTGTTTCCCAGTCTAGACTTGGGGACTCCCCTTTGATTGTTGTTGATCAAAACGTTTATTTTATTTGCCCTCACACATAGTGTGTTTGAATCTGAGAGAGCGCCGCCTCTCTCTCTTTGGGCAAAAGCAGCCACAGTGAAGACACACAGCCAACATTTTTAATCGCCGAAGACTCGCAGGCGACTCGCCAAGAAGTTTAATTTAATCGCCCGCTATAACACATTCTGATCTCCTCTTGGAAAACTATCTGGGACTCTATTGAAGGTGTCGTATATGACTAGACAGAAAAGTCACCAAACTAATTTAGAATTATTTTTTTGCTAAATATATTTCATTAAGAAAAATATTACATTAAGAATTATAAACAAAATCAATGATTCGTAATTTTTATTTAATATATACATTTATATTAAATATTGCTTCATTCTCTTGTTTTTGAGAAAAAAAAAGATATTTTTCAGCGATTGGCGAGTAAACAATCTTCTGGAAGTCGCAGAGAAGATTGCAAGAAGATTCAATCTTTCGTTCATTATTTTCGAGACTCTCAGACGGCTCTGAAAACGATTTTCATGAACTTTTTGTGGAATTGGAAATGAGAGCAAGGATGATAGACTTCTATTACAGTTTCAGATTTCGTTCCGTCGACTTTGAATATCATTTCCAAATGTTAGTTTGGTGGTGGTTACCTTCGTTCTATATCTTATCGTGTTGACTGATAAATCACATTTCTGTTGGAACCACATGTCGTCCACGTACACATCTTTCACTTTAACCCACAGAAAAATCACTTATCAACGTTCTATATCTCTCACCGTGGACTTTGTATGCATCATTATTTGACGTTTTTTCGAAAAAGTACGACACAAAAAACCGCACTAAACAGTAGCTTTTTTTTTTTGGGTGCATTGATAGTTGTTGAAATTTAGGTGGCTCTAGAACAGTGGTGCACACAATTAATTTTTCGTACCACATGTGAAACGAATTCATAATTCTGCCAGCGTCGCAGCCAACACACGCATAGAAGAGAGAGAATACGTGTCTCTACAAAATGCACGCACACACATATGTGTGTTTGTTTGTAGCCTATATTTGACATAACAACGTTTACTTCGTGTTGCTCTGCTACGCACACCAGCGCAAATCATGATAAAGTGAGTCTGTGCACCACTGCTCTAGAAATATCAATTTTTCTATCCAAAAATTTTTCACTTCATTTCTGATGATTTCTCGACATTTGAAAATTGCAAATAAAATAATTTGATGATATGTAAAGCAACGTCAGGATCGTGATCGAGTCTCATATTCAAGTTTGGCTTGACTTTGTGACTTTCTTACATCTGTCCTAACAAAAAGATAAATCAGGTTTCTCTATCTATCTCTTGTTGTTGTTGTTGTACATGGAGATATGAAAAGAAAGTGCAAGACTTAGGGTAAGATTAAAAGAGATGAAGATAAAGACTATTTCATGTTTAGGCCGAGGCAGAATGCCACCTCGACTGGATGGGTCCACAGATCTATAGGTGTGAGGTCAGTTTGCTTTAGGGGTCAGTTGAAAAGGTGTATAGTATTGTGTGGGCATAGTCTTCAAATTGTGCATTCATCAACTATTTCAGGATCGTAGTTGAGCCAGGGTGACCTCGTGGACCTTGGGAGTGTTTCCTCAGTCCTATTAATGTCGCCTTTGTGGGAATGCTTAATCCTCCTCTGAATTCTGCCTGTGCTAGCCATCTCTTCAGGCTGTTTGGCAGATAGCTGTTTGACAAGTCTTCAAGCAGAATGTTTTAGGCTTTAGTAAGGTCTCTTACTATTCAGCCCTGCAGCTATTTTTGTGCAGAATTCAAATAAAGCTGAGATGGTGCTGTGGCCTGCAATAATACCATGCTGGAGTTTGGATGGGAAGGGGTGAGAAGAAAAGCCTGCAGGATTTTTATTACTGGCGAAAGTAGGGTGATCGGGCGGTAGGAGGAGTCTTGATCAGTTTGCTTTGCCAGGTTTTGGAATTGAGATGGTCCTACTCGATTTCCAAATGGACGGAAAGCTAAGCGAGCGTGTCCAGAGGTTCAAGGTGTGTGTAAGATAGAGTAGGCCTAGTGGTCCCACGTGCTACCTTTTCTATACTGATGGAGACTTGTTCATTGGTGGTTGGTAGATTGCGGATTTTCCAAAATATTTTGCGTTTTTGTTTGTCTGCTTCCCCTGGGAGGGCAACAGACTGTCTGTTGAATGCTGAGGCGCATTGGCGGGTTCCCTTCAAAACTGACAGTGACCAGGTCGTTAACGTTTGTGTTCGTACTCCACGCTTTATTTGATCCTTTGTCCAATGATATCTCTTCGTTCAGTCAATACGTTTATACTTATAAAAAATCTTGTAAGTCCGAACGAAGAAAGTAATCGCTGATTTAACATACTTCTCTTGTTCATAAATGGCAAAATCTGACAAATCAAGCTTAAAACTCAAAAGAAATCTACTGGGACTACTTGACGCTCTGAAAATAGGGTTGTCAGTATTGTCTTATTAAATCGACAAGTTTGAAAAATAGAAATTAGGTCTTTAATAGTGCTAGAGTTAGAAGGGATTGAGTGTTTAATCGATTAACAAAACTCAGCGTTAAATAAATTGAGCGTCGTATCGGCAAAGGCATCGAGCAATTGAGCGTGAAACGGCTGATCGAACATGTTTGAACATGTCAGTTCTCGCCCTGCTTAAAATGCCAAAGCATGCTCTCTCTTTTCTAATGAATCGTCGTTGAGACACATGAATTAACACTGGAATTGATTAGAATGAAGACGAACATGAACATGAACATGGGGAAAGCAAGTGGCTGCCATGAGGGTGTCAAGTTGTGAATTCAATGCGGATTGAGTTAATCCAAACAAATTTGCTTGGCTCGTACCAGGCGCCATTAGACATGCACTATTTAGATTCGCTTTTGTTTAAATTCACAATTCTTTGAGCTAGGAACTTGAAACTTGGTCTCTGTAGTTGTTTGTGTAAGATGAAGTTATGTATATATTTGACTGAATCCACGACGGGACCATATCTCAGAAGTTGTCTAAGATGTTTACTTGAAATTGGAACTAAGAGTTTTCATTGTATGGCGATTGCTAACCGATGCAGGTCCAAGGTCCGAAATTATTTGAGACAGGAGATTAGAGTACGGCACGTTTGTATCTTCTGTGTATACTAGAGCCCTCTGCGGCAGCGAGAGCATAAAACTAAAACATATTCTACGTTTTTCAGGTCCTTGAGGCAGTGCAGCGCAGTCCCTTTCTGGTGGGTCTTCACTATGCCTTTCAGTCGACCTCAAAATTGTATTTGGTCTTGGGTAAGCTACATCCCCCTCTCTATAATCTTCTCTCTCCTTAAACCAAAACCCCCCTCTTGATTCCAGACTTTGCCAATGGAGGTGAACTCTTTACCCATCTCTACCATGCCGAACACTTTGAGGAGTCACGTGTGCGTGTCTACATAGCCGAAGTGGTTTTGGCCTTGGAGCAATTGCATCAATTGGGCATCATTTATCGTGACATTAAACTGGAGAACATTTTGTTGGATGGCGACGGGCATATTGTTTTATCCGACTTCGGTTTGTCCAAAATTCTGACCGCAGAGAATGAATATCGAGCTCACAGTTTTTGCGGCACCTTGGAATACATGGCTCCAGAGATTATACGCACTGGACCGCCGGGACATGACAGTGCCGTCGATTGGTGGTCGGTGGGTGTGTTGACCTTTGAGCTGCTCACCGGCGCCTCACCATTTGCCACTTCGGATGGCCAGAGTCAACAGTCAGAGATCTCAAGGCGCATACAGAAGGAGCAGCCCTTAATACCCAGCTCATTCAGTGCCCAGGCACGTGACTTTGTTTTAAAAATGCTAGAAAAGGTTCCCAGGCGCCGTTTGGGCGGTAATCATCGCGATGCCAGTGAAATCAAGGAGCATCCCTTTTTCCATGGCATCAACTGGCAGGAGTTGAGGGCCAAACGTCGCAAGGCTCCTTATAAACCCACCCTGGTGTCTGAGGATGATGTCCAAAACTTTAGTAATGAGTTCACCGACCAACCGCCCGAAGATCCCGAATGCGAGGCGCCACCCAGCAAGATACGTCTCTTCCGGGGCTACACCTATGTGGCACCCGAGCATTTGGAGCAAATGCGTCGAGATAATTGTTGCGATATTGAGTATTGTAATCCAGGATTACAAAATATACCACCCCGACCGGATGACCTCGAGCTGGGCACACGCACTGTGAGTGGAGCCTATGGCACGTGTCACTTTGTGTCGGATAGCAGCACGGAAATGGTCTTCATGGCCAAGGTCATACCATTGTCCAAATTTCGTGCCTCCGAGGTGGATGCATTGACTTCGTGTGCTCTGGACAAGAACAGTCATCCGAATATTGTCAATTACATTGACACGTTCCGGGACAAGTGTGAAATCTGGATCATTACGGAGTATTTGTGCGGACAGGAGCTGACCGAAGTCATACAGCATCAGAAAATGGATGAGGAAACGTGTCGTGATATCTTTTTGCAACTGGTAATGGCTGTGCGTCATGTCCACTCTAAGAATTTCATACACGGCGACCTGAAACCAGAGAATGTGATGTTTGAGAGTCGAAAGGATCGGAATGTAAAGCTGGTGGATTTTGGCAATGCTTGGTGAGTAGAACTAGATTTCTTTTGGCATGTTGGTTTTGACATTGGTTGAAACATATTTGAATGTAGCTGTTCTCCTACGCGTTTCGGCTAGTCTTTGCTGGCCTTCTTCAGGCAGTCTGTTTTTTTTTGTCTTGATCAGTATCAACAGCAGAAACGATTTAGCCATGTCCGTCTGTCCGTTCGTTTGTCTGTATGAACGCGTCGATCTCAGAGACTAAAAGATGCATTTTCGAAGGCAAAAGGCTTACATAGTCGACGTGGAGACAAAAGCTTAGCCTGTTGTCCAGCAGTATTTTATGAAGTCCTTCGATTTCATTGAAACATTATCCAACATTATTTTCGAGAACTCTATCTTCTTTTTGCTTGTGATGAGAACGGCCTCCGTTTTTTAACCACCTCTGTTATTTTCATATTGGCTCTACGTCAAAGCCAAGAATCCAAATGGAAGCAACGGCATTTGTGCTTAAGCGGGAATCTTGCCATCATATAGTATACAACAAAGCACTCTAAAAGATCTGTCAGACCATAAGTTTTCTAATCCATCCTTTTATCAAAGTGCACATATAGATGTTCTCATCGGTACTGATTTACTTCTCCATCCATTTGAATGAGTGGTTTTTATCCGAATATATTTGGCGCGCTTCCCGGCCAGAAGACCATCTTTGGTTGAATTCCAAAACCACTTCGGCCTTCTCTACCCAGGTTTCTATAAACCCCAAGGTGGAGGATGTTACAGTAGAGGTTGTGAAAGAATCCGAATGCCTTTTGTGAGAACAACTTTGTTTGAACTACACGAAGGAACGAGGACAGTAGGTATATCGTCACTTTTTCATTCCAGGATCCTAATAACATCAACTTGGGTCATTCAAGATCTCTGAGGCTAGCTCAATTCCTAAGAAATGAAAGTCGCTTGAAAAGAAATATCTGACTCAGTGATAAAGGAGTATCTGACTTTGGGTCATATGAAAAAAGTTCCACCAAGTGATAACTTCAATTCCCACTATTTGCCTCATCATGCTGTATTTAAGACTCAAGTTCGCGTTATATTCAAAGCTTCTAATCCAACCTCCAACGGCAAAAGCCTCAATGATCTCCATTTATCCAGGACCGGTTCTCCAATCTGACCTGACCCTAGGTGGGTTTCCTCCAGACATTATTTTCCACAGAAGTGGCCCAAGAACCGACCCTTGTGGGACTCCTGCCGAGACGTTGTAATGCCTGAGGCATTCCTTTGTGACATACATTAGTACCCTGTCGGACAATGCTTCTTCTAGATCTTTATGAAATAATGCGCCCGTTCTGTTGGCACTGGCAAAGTAGATTAAAGAAGTCACACGATGAGGTATCGCCCTGCCTAAATCCTCTTTTGATATCAAATGTTCCTATTTTGACGGAGCTTTGCTTAATTCTCAACGTCATCATGCAAAGTCGAACTTACAAAGGTAGGCAGGGCTTAGAAGAACCTCGTGTTTCGAAGGCTGATTTGTAATCAACAAAAAGGTGGTGTGTTTCGATGCCTCTCTCGTAGGTCTTCTCCAGGTTTTGCGGTGAATTTGCCAGGTCTAAAGCCACACTGATAAGGTAAGTGGTTATAAGCGGCCTTAGCTTCACAAATCTCACAAAAAGAAGGATATAATCCATTGTAGGTAGGCGCAAAGTGCGTGACCAGCTGTCGAATGTCCAGTGTTACCACCGCACAGTATTCCTTGGTGCCCCATCTCTTCTACCGAGAGATAAGGCCTTTTTTTCATCGGGTCGGGAACATACGTTCCTTTCCAGAATCTCCCCCATCGTGTCTAGAAGACAAATTGGTCTGTATACTGAAGGATCCTCGGCTGTCGTCCTGTCAAAAGGGGGTAATGACAGGACGATCAGCCGTGGCTGTTGTCACCTCCTTGGGAGGCGACAGCAGGCATTTTCCAAACGTTTCTACGAATACGTCTGGTCTGGTTGCGATCCCAAGCTTATGGGCCCTCCGGCCTCTAAGCTCAGATGGTGAAGTAGAACGAGTATTACCTTGTAAGCCGTATCCCATGGGTTCATATCGGCATCCTCCCAAATTTCCTTGAAGCTCCTGGGCTGGCTGCTTTTTAAAAGCTTTTAGTTTCTCCTCGAAGTCTGGGCGGCGGCTGGCTCTAAGTCGGTTGATCAAGCACGGAGCTCCCTGCCTGCTCTCTCTCCTTTCAGTCAAGAATAACATGCTTCAGCAATCCTATGGGCCAGCTGGTTTCCCATGTCCTCAGCTGTTTCCCTTATTCAGTTGTAACGTCGTCAAGTAAACTATCCTTCCATTTCGAAAGGATTCTTTCTACATTGGATTTCAAAAAGGATTAAACTCCTCACTAACAGACAGACAGACAGACAGACCTTTAATTTTGTTCCTGCGTGAGCTACTAAGCAGTAGAGTTGTGCCGATTTTGTTGAACTAGTTCAAATGAACTAGTCTTTAAAATGAACTAATGAACTAGGTCTTGGTTTTGAACTATAGTTCATATTTTGAACTATGTATTTCTCAGTTTTTGAACTATAGTTCATATTTTGAACTATAGTTCATATTTTGAACTATAGTTCATATTTTGAACTATAGTTCATATTTTGAACTATAGTTCATTTGAACTATAGTTCATTTTTCGAACTATAGTTCATATTTTGAACTATAGTTCATTTGAACTATAGTTCATTTTTTGAACTATAGTTCAATTTGAACTATAGTTCATAATTTGAACTATAGTTCTTTTTTTTTACCACTGAAGCCAATTTTAAGGCGTTTACTCATTGTCTGATACATGAGATATGAAAATCTATTGGGCCTGCATTTAATAATGATTTTCTATGAATTTAACAAGCTATTCACATTTAAAAAATTACAAATAGCAGGACTACGAGACTATCATTTCTCAAAGCCAAAGTATGAGATTTTCGAGCTAACCCAGCAGCAGGTGCTAAGTGTTGCCTCCTCCTCAGCACAGATTCTTCCACATGCTGTGGCCGCTTTGCTTCGCAAGGTGTCCTTTACCCCAGAGTTCTGCAAAAGTTTCATTGATTCGCAGGATAAGCTGCTCCAAAACATTTACCCTGATGGCCATGGGCACCCACGACATTGACACATTACAGGGAGCCTTCAGCTGCGAGGATTTGGCGTCAGAGGGAATCAAATTCAAACCGCATAACCAAACTCAGAAGATAACAGGTCTTCAGTTGATGGACTTATATGCCCAGCTTAAGCCACATCATTCGTGGCTCTTCCGTCTACCCAGTGATCTATGATGCCAATCGTGTAGTTCTCTCACTGCTGCCCATCATTAATGGTGAACGATCGAAGAACTTGCCTAAGACCAAGAAGGTGTTTTTCGACTGCACAGCCACGGATTTAGCCAAGGCCTAGGTGTTACTTTTTTTCCTCTTCGAGCATAGCCAGACACTCTCTTATCCAGAGGTAGTCGTACATGAGGAGAAAATTTCGGTAAAGCGTGCCAACGCTATTGGTATTAATGAGCCGGCTTCCCAACTGGCTGACATGTTAACTTGAATTTACTAAGAGGCTCATTTTGTAAAGATTCCACCAGCGTGACATGTGGGATCCATGGCTGCGACATCTATGAAGATGTAGCTTTTCATTTTGCCTATAACAACATTAAGAAATCGCTGCTAACATTTATGTAGATAGTAAAACAGTTTAATCTCAACAAACTGACCGAGCAACTGCGCGAGCAAGCACCGAAGCCCTGATTTTACGCGCACGCAAACTCAACAAATCCATCGAAACCAAGCCGACTGTGTATCATGTATCAAACAGTATTAAAATTATCCTCAGTATTTAATAAAATGAATAATAGTTAAAAAAACGAGCAATAGTTAAAAAAATGAACTATAGTTCAAAAAATTTAACTATAGTTCAAAAAATTGAAAAAAATGAACTATAGTTCAAAAAATGAACTATAGTTCAAAAAATGAACTATAGTTCAAATGAACTATAGTTCCAAAAATGAACTATAGTTCAAATGAACTATAGTTCAAAAAATGAACTTTAGTTCAAAAAATGAACTATAGTTCAAAAAATGAACTATAGTTCAAAAATGAACTATAGTTCAAATGAACTAAGTTCATAAAAAAATGAACTAATGAACTAGGTCATTGAAGATGCGGACATCTTGTCTGCTGGTGCGTAAGGGGAGTACGATTTGGAGTTGTGGTTGGTGTGGACGAAAATAAGGGGGGAGAAGAAAAATTGCTTGTCCAGCATGCAGCAGTGGGCTTTCACTCCTAGCATTTGGACTTCCTCCTCGTGGAGGTGGTCCTCATGGGTCATGGAGTAACATCCAGTGACCGTTCTAAGAGCAGCATTTTGGGCACTCTGCAGGTTTCCCCACTGTATCTCACTGATAGCCGGTGACCAAACCGGGGCTGCATAGTCTGCAAGGGTTCTTTCTATGGCCTTATAGGTGATTAGCAGGGTCTCCTTATCTTTCCCCCCATGAGCTTCCTGAGATAGCCTTTAGTGCTCGGTTTCTCTCTTTTATCTTGCGAGCCGTGTTTTCTGCGTGTTTGGCGAAGAAGTCTCTTTGGGGTGTTCGACAAACTGCCTGTTGAAACCTTTTTGCCTTGCTCTGCGGCACTCCTTTGAATGCGATTGCCGTTTGAACCTGCGTCCTTGGGCCTGCGGTCAAACTTTTAATGGTTTTCCACAATTTGGCAGAACCCATTTCGGATTCTTCCAGGTGCGCCAACCAGCATTTCTTCCTATGCTCGTTAACCATCCTGGATATGTCGCGGTTTGCCTCCTCGATGCGGCTCTGAGTGCAAGGGAGAATCTTCGGGATTCTTCCCGCAGGGATGTGTCGCTTCCCGGCATCGGTTAGGATTTTACGGATTAAGGTCCAAGGACAATCCGGTTGTCTCCTGTGAGTAGGTGGGTGATGTTGGGTTGGTAGCCCGATTAACATGCTGCAATGGATTCTTTCTGACTCTCCTGCCCGTACAGCTATACCCTGGACTTTCATAAAGTCGTCCGGTGTGGGATTGAGGGTCAATCTCCTATAGCTGATGGTCTGGTGGATTATGAAGGCTAAACCACCTCCTGTGTTCTTGCTCCTGTCTTGCCGTATGATGTTGTAGCCTCTTCTTCCACGTTAGTCCTCCTTGATATCGTCCGCCACTATTACCAACTTGGGGCCCTTACGAAACCTTAGTGATCTGTATAAACTTTTTCTAGGTGAAGTAATTAACGACCATGGGTGTTTGCATGGGTGTTTCAGGGTATTTTGAAGTCGGGCCACTCGACTGCAACGCTCTTACTTGTTTTTCTATTACAACTATTTCCCCTTCCCCATTTTCCAGCTACAACAGCGAATTCCAGAGCTGGCGGGACAAGCCTCGCTACACCGTGGACTATGCCCCACCAGAGCTGCTAAGTGATCCCAATTTGGTGGAGTATTCACCCGCCGTGGACATTTATGGTCTGGGTGCCACACTCTATACCATGGTGGTGGGTCATCCGCCATATCGTCAGCATGAATCTGACACGGATCACAATCCCACAACACTTTATAAGCTCAAGAAACGCATGGAGAAGGAGTCCTTTAATCAGCGCTCCAAACGTTGGCTTAATGCCAGCCCTTCATTTAGGGAACTGGTCACCTTGTGTCTGCAACGCAATCCAGCCCAACGTCCACAGTTGGATGAGATCCTTGAGCATGATTGGGTTTTGAGCGGTGAGAATGTGGACTTTGATGTGGTCCAGGTGGTACCCGATGAGCAGCAGGAGGTGGTGGACTTGAGTGAAGATACAATGGAACAGCCCACCACAGGTATGTCCACAGATAAGTCAGCTGAGGATGAGGGTATCACACTGCTCAGTGAGCCGCTAGAGGAAGAGCAGGCTGTGCCAGTCCAGCTACCGGTCTCGGATGACGAGGATCTGTTGGTACACGAACGTTTCGACCCGGACTTTGAGAGCTTAACCGATTTCTATGGCTTTGATGAGAATGCTCCGCCTCTGCGTATGCCCTCCGCCTACTATGCCGAGCTGCCGCTGCCGCCGCTGGAGGAGCTAAGCATGCCGCCGCCGTCAGCACCGTTGCGCGTTGAGGAGAAACGTCCGAGGACACGACAACAACGGCGTACCGCCAGTAGCATCCCCCTAAATGCCCCAGAGGAGGATAGCAAGGCGGGACTTTATCTGCTCATGCAGCAATTACCACCCCCACCACCCGTGCCTCCCGTGCAGCCAGTCACGGCCTTGCCACGCACCGCTCGCACTTTGCCCGCCTCCGCTTTGCGTAGCAAACCGGACGACGACGATGATCTAATGGGCTTTGGCAAAACTCAGGTTTCGTGGCGAAAATCTCGTGCCAGTTGGCGGCATTTCTGTTTGCTCCTAAACGGAGTACAGCAGGTGCTCAAGCAACGTTTCAAAATCCAGCGTCCGGTATACTGTGGCCCCAGCATCAAAAAAGAAAAGCTGGACGAGACCTACGAGAAGCCCCTGATCTTTCCACGGCCCAAACCGCGCAGGAGTATCAAACGAGCCCCCAAGGTGCCCCGGCAACCGACGCGTGTGCAACCGGAACGGGCGCGTGCTCTGCGCCAGCGTTATGTGTTCGAATGACGCCCGATGGAGGAGGACGACGAGGTGAAGGGAGGTCAACTGCAAGCGGTGCTGACGATGACGGCGGACTCCAAACAGCAGCAGCAGCAGCAGCGTAGCTGACAACAACAGATCAGGATTAGGACAAGCAATAGGTCACAGTGTGTGCAAAATTTGTAGATGAGGATTGTTGTTTAAAATTTATTATTATTTTTTTTTTAGTATTTTTTGTTGAATTTTTTCAAAAATTTTCTTGATATTATTACCCACCTTTCTGCGGGAGGAGTTCCCTAAAAATAAGGAGACGCTTAAATTGTTCTTGCTTTGTAAGCCACAAAGTGGACAGAATTGATTACAAACTCGTACACTAGGTAAAAAATTGTAAGCCAGGTTGTAAGGGGTTGCAAATGAACAAACTTTTAAGGGAAACTAAGCTTAAATTTTCACAAATTTCCGTCCAATACTGAATTGAAAGCATTAAACGATGAGAACAACGTAAAAGGGAAGGCAAGTGACAGCCTTAGTTTAGAGAGGGAATGGAAAGAGTCCTTAAGTCTCAGGGAAGGGAAGAGCTAACAGAAGATTTTCAGTAATGACAATTCTAGGGCAAGGGAAGATCTTAATATTAACACTCCACTAAAGATTTATCCTTCAGTAATGACAAAGAAAGGAGGAGAGCTTCAAGGAACAGCTTAAAACTCACTCTCAAGTATTCACATTGAGAAGTCAGCGCTAAAGATTCACTCTTCAGTATTGACAAGATGACAAAGAAAGGAGAAGAGCTTCAAAGGAGTTCTTACCACTCATACTCATGTGATCCCATTGTAGAAGTCAGAGCTAAGGATTAACCTTTTAGTGATGACAAGGAAAGAAGGAAAGCCTAAAACTCACCCACAAGTCAGACTTGAAGATTCACTCTTCAATGATTACAAGGAAAGGAGAAGAGCTATAAGGGAGAGCTTAAAACTCACCCTCAATCATCCCATGGTAGAACTCAGAGCTAAAGATTCACTCTTCAGTAATGACAAGGAAATGAGGAGAGTTTCAAGGGCGTTCTAAAAAAAGTCAGAGCTAAAGATTCACCTTTTAGTGATGACAAGAAAAGGAGGAGAACTCAAGTGCTCACATTGTGGAACAAGGAAAGGAAGAGAGCTTTAAGGAAGAGCTTCAAAATCAACCTCAAGTGTTCACATTAAAAAGTCAGAGCTAAAGATTCACCTTTCAGTGAGGACAAGGAAAGGAAAAGAGATTCAAGACAGAGCTTAAAACTCACACTGAAAAGAGTTCACATTGTAAAAGTCAGACTTGAAGATTCACTCTTCAGTGATGACAAGGAGAGACTTCAGAGGAGAGCCTAAAACTCTTAGTCACCCTTAAGAAAAACCAAAATTTTTCAGCTCTGACCAGTTTTAAAAAGCTCAAAGTTTATACTCAAGTCTCCACTTTTCTACAGCTAAAGATTCACCCTTCAATGCTTCACTCTATCTAAAAATGTTAAAAAAAAGAGTGAAACAATCACTTTCCAACTCTTCCAAAGAAACGACTCTTCAAATGTTCCCACTTTAAAAAATCTTAAAAAATTAGAGCTTTAAGTGTTTCTAGGTACCGAAAATTTCTTAGCCCTAAATCTAGTCTGAATTATCATTTTCCACGCTCTGAAAAAAGAAGAATATTTGTTGAGGGTCCCTTGGATGATTTTGATATCCATTTGATATCAAATTGATCTTAGATTGGTATCCAAAGGATATGAAAAAGGAACATTAAAGTCTAAAACTAACCATTACAAATGAAACTTTGTTGAGGGTCCCTTGGATGATTTTGGTATCCATTTAATATCAAATTGATCTTAGATTTGTATCCAATGGAGCTGAAAAATGTCCCAAGGATATGAAAAAGAACATTAAAATCTAAAGCTGTCCATTTCAAAAGGATCTTTAAATATCTTTCATTCTGCTGAACGATATTTGACATAAAGAAGTATTTTAAAAACTTACCTTAGGGTTTTCCATATTCTTTATACGATTTTCAGTTCCATTGGACAAAAATCTAAGATCAATTCAATATTTTTTGGACTATTAAGAAAATTTAGTACAAATGGATCATCAATTACTATACCTTTCCCACTCAAACTGGGACTGATAGCTTTAGACTTCAGTAACATTCTAAAGAGTCATCTTTGTTGGCAAGCAATTCTTAAACTGTAATCTTAACCATGAGAAAAGAAGCTACAAAACCATCTACTCACTTTTAAGGATGATTGACTTCAGACTAGAGCTCAAATTAAGCATTAAACCTTTAGAATGTTTCTTCTTCTAGTCAAAATTTTCATTCAAAGAATCAATTTCTTACTTAAACAGGAGACGAACCATTTGAATGTTTCTGTAAAGAATCAATTTCTCACTTAAATAAGAGACGAAATTTTGGAATTTTTCTCTTAAGAATCAACTTCTTACTTTCATAGTTCCTATTCTGAGCTAGATTATCCCCTGAAAGAAGCTTTTGAATTTTTCTTCTATGAATCAACTTGTCATTAAAACCTTTCAAAGTTCCTACTCTGAGCCAGAATTTCCCTTGAAAGATACATCTTTTACACTTTTAGCATGCAATAAACTATTGAATGTTCCTACTTTTAACCAAAATATGCATTTCATGAATTAATTTTACACTTTCTAGAGAAACGTGCCCTTTTATAGTTCCTACTTTTAGTCAGAATATTCATTTTAAGAATCATTTTAACACTTGTAGCGGAGAATGACTCTGAGAATGTTTCTTTTCTAGGTAAAATAATGATCCTTTGAGTCTATTGATTCAATAATGTTGAACCCACAATCTGTTGATCTTTAAAGTGGAGAATGATCCTTAGAATGTTAACGAATGAAGCAATGAATGAAAAATGAGAATGACCCTTTGAAGGTGCTTGCTTATAGGTCAAATATGCTTTAAAAGAACTACTTTCACATTTGAAACAAAGAATGACCCTTTGAATGTTCATGAATGTTCCCAAAAAAGTGAACTTTGAAACAGGTTTTAAGTGTTTTCTGTTTGGGAATACGAGAGCTTAAAAAACTAGTTTCAGATTAGAATTTATTCAAAAAGAAAAGCAAGCGGAAGAAGGAAGTTAAAGCATTAGGGTACCAGCTCATAACAAACATTTGAAGATCATTCACTAAATATTCACCAAACAAGCTCCAAAAAGTAGCCCAAGTCGGTATTTGCACGGTGAAGCAAACTTCATGAAGTTTTCTTAGTAGGATTGAAAATTAAAGGGATTTTACTAGATTTGTTAATCAAAATGTATGTCTCGCCTACTAAGATAACTTCATGAAGTTTGCTTCATCGTGTAAATCCCGTCTAAGTCGGGGAAAAATATCATAAGAGATGATCTTTGGGCACAAAATAACAAAGTCTTACCAAAAAAAAAGGATTAAAGCGGGGTAAATAAGGCAGAGAACGTAAAAAAGAATAGAACAAATAGGTTTGTTGTTCAAAAGTATTATAACCCTACGATTCTAAGCCCATTGGAGAGTATTTAAAGAATATTTAGTGAACCTGTAAAACTAGGATCCCAGCTCAGAACACAAATTTAAGAATCATTCGCAAAACAAGCTCAAAAAATAGCCTAAAACCCAAAAATTATACCATAACTGTTTGAAAAGAAAACTATACGGAAGGGAAACTCTGTTTATAAAACGTGCTTAGTAAAGTTTAAAGAAAATGTACGAAAATAATGCAAAAGAAAGTGGTATAAAAACACGTTTCTAAACCTCTAGGCGAGTATTTAGTGAATCCTATTCTGAAGCTGGTGTTTAGAAAGTCCGTAAAAGTTCCAGAAACCTTTAGATATTGTATCTATATCTAAACAGGATTGTGTAGAAGAAAAATATGATGATATTTGCCTTTAAAATGTATATCTATGTACTTTTAAGGGAATTTATGATGATATTTTGTGGTGTTTAAACAGTATATTACAGAACTTTGTTAGTAAAGTGACAAAAAGGTTATATGTTTAGCTTTCAAATTGCTCAAGTTTAGTCACAGACAGATTTGTGACACTATAAATAAAGACAAGCAGTTTTAGTTCAATCTCTAGAGATTTCTGAAATAACCCCAGACAATATTTATAGAATTCTTTTGCCTAATAAGTCTGGCTTTTGCTCTTATGCATGAAAAATGCATGATTCTTATACCTAACACTATTAGGCCCTATATAAGTCCTACATGAAACAAACTCTAATAGATAAAACTCTTTATTCAGACTGGTAATAATTCTCCAGCAAGATCTCCTCTTACTCTAACAAAATATTGAAAAAAAAAATGTTTAGTTTCTGGTCCCGTATCAAAATGTTACTGAGAAGTTTAATATTTCAGAATGTTTTCATATTGTTTCTCTATTAGGTTTCCTTTTTTAAAAACACTTTTTATCTCTGGGTATAAAACAAGAGAAGATTTAGAAGTTTGATTTTAAATAGTTAAACTTGAAATTTTGTTCATTTAAAACCCTTTTTGGGCATGTTGTGGCCCTTAAAGCTCATTCCTTTTATTAGCTAAAAACCCAAAATTCATTTTGAAGCTCTTTTAAGCAGATTGTGGACCTTAAAGACCCCTTCAATAAAGGTTTATAAAGTAAAGTTTAGAAAAATTCAAGCAGTTTTTGAAAAAGCTGTACAGTTGTTGAAAAAATTAGGAATTGTAAATTATTAGTGGTTGATGCTATTTTTTTATTAAGATTTTAAAGCAAAACTAGAATTTAAATAAAATTGTCCCAAATTCAAATCTTATTTTGCAGTCTTTGTAGGTTTTTGCAAATTTATACGTCTTCTTTCAGGGTTTTCCCTTATTATTTTTTTATGTCAACAATCCTCCCAGGCATATCGAAGTGGGAATTATTTACAACAATTCGTTTTGTTATATATAAAAAACAAACACAAACAAAAAAAAAAACATAATTTAAGCCATAAATTGAAGTTTTTTTCATACAACAACACGTATATACATAATCTATTTACTTATATATAATGTTATGTTAGTTAATGGTTTAATAGCCTAATGTAAAAAACAAACATTTGTAAGTTTCCGCATGACTTAAGATTCTGTAACATTTTTGAATAGTCAAAAGAAAAAGAAACAAAAAAAAAAAACAACAAAAAAACGATCCAAAAATCTAACAAATCACTAAATATCTTTATGAATTAAACATTTTTTCAATTAGTTTTTTAGTGCAAAGTTAAGTTTTTAGCATAAACAAAATATGAGAAAGAATACAGAAATAAAAAATCACAAAAGAAAGAACAAAAAAAAAATGAACACACAGTTTTTAAATATATTTAAAATTAAGTTGTAACATAAATATATTTAAGATATTCGGTAGAAACACCCTCTAACCCATAGACAGATCGGACAGAGCGGGACGGTTCTTGTTTCAGAATTCGTTGAATTGAATTGACACTAAAGATTAATTAACAATCGGCCTTGTTTCGTATTTCGATTCTAATGTAATGTTTACATAAAGAGTTTAAAGGACGATTTCTCATTAACTTAAACATGTCAGAGTAATTTTGTGGTGCATCTAATTAGAAGACGAAAAAAACGCTTATAAGATCAGTACACGAACGTTTAAAAACTTGTCAAAAAGAGACCTCAATTATTACCTACCGCTTACATATACGAGGTTTGTTTAAAAAGTATGTCAAATTTTTATTAATTACTAGCTGATACGCCCCTTTAGAATTTTCAACACAAAACTAAGAGGTGAAGCTTACTTGACAATTCTCAGCACTCTGATCAAAATCTTGATCTTTACATCCGTATATTTTCCCTTAGTATTCATAATAATCTAGGAACTTTGCAAAATTTTCTATTCCCCCATTTACCCGTCTTAAATTGCCAACCTGATGTAAAATCATAAAATTTTGGGAATTCCTGGCACGAATTCTAATTCAACCGTCTATTTACCACATTTTCATAAAAAAAAAAAAATTTTTGTAAAATTTTAAAATTAAACTAACTAAACTCTGGTGCAATACTATAGCCGCACCTTGTTTTCTTAGCATAGAAAGAGTAAAAAAAAAATTTATATTACTTTTTAAAGATTAAAAAAAAAAAAAAAAAGAACAAATAAAAACACTCAGAGTAAAAAAATTAACCGTTATTTTCATTTTCGTTTTGTGAGTGGTGACTGCAATTGCCGCACTTTATTAAAAAAATAATTTGTAGAAAAATGTTAACGAAATAAGATATGTTTATTCACTTTCATAATGAGTGTAACCTCCTTTAGCACTAAATAACTCATAGATCCTATTTGGCATACTGTCTGTGAGGTTTTTAAAATCTGTAGGGGACAGTTCTTCCCATTCCTTAATTATTACCAATTTGTGCTTATTAGTACTATTGTATTTAGTGTTTTGAGCATTAATCCTTCGGACCAGCAACGCCCACAGGTTTTCAAACGGATTCATGTCCGGGGAGCATGCGGGCCACTCCAAAAACCGAACATTATTGCCCACAAGCCAAGAACGCGTCTCCTGTTGGAAAATGAACTTTTTACGCCTTCGAACGCGGAGAAAAGGCAATAAATTCATTTGCAAAATGTCCACGTATTCTCTCGAGTTCATATGAGTGCTTGAAAATGCCAGCTCCAAGCATCCGCACTCGCAGAACGCAGCCCAAATCATTAATGATCCTCCTCCAAAATTTGTCTTAGAAAAGTATCGTGGATCCTGCCTCAAATCCCTCCAATAGTGCGAAAACCCGTGGAACTGTCCCAATTAAACTTTTTCTCATCCGGGAAAATTATCTAGAAAGAAAAATTAACATTTGCATTGCTCTGTAAAATATTATTACTTCTGTCCAGTCAGTTCCCATGTTAGTTGTGGCGAATTTCTTTCGGGGTTCTTTTTGGCGGACTGGCAACCTTTCTGACATCTTCAATTTTTATCGCACTATGTTTTCAGATTCCTTTAAAGCCCGTACAATGGTCCAGCGAGACACTTTTAGGCCCTAATCGGCGCTGGTCACTCTGATTTATCTTTGGCTTACGTCTTCCGTGTTTTATTTTCCATAATAATTTCGGTTTTTATAAAAATTTCGCTTTCACTTTGTCGGAGCGACCAATTTTTCCGACAATTTTCACTTTTGAGCGCTAGAACTTGGACCTTTACAACATCTGACAGCACTGGCCCATTTGGCATATTAACAAATTAATTACAAAAACTAGCTCAACCAAGTGCAAACAACAGAAACACCAACCAGCAAACACAGACTAAGAAATTACATGGTGCGGCTATGGCAGTGCACCACTCACAAAACGAAAATGAAACAACGGTTTATTTTTGCACTGAGAGTGTTGATGTTTGTCACTTTCTTTCTCTATTTTTTAACTCTTCTACCTCTACTCTTTCCATGCGTACACTGAAAAAACAAGGTGCGGCTATAAATAAAATATATATTGGACAGATTGTTCAACCACCTTGCGGAGCTCAAAGGCAAAAGAAATTAATTACAACAATTGGAAAAGCAAAAGCAACACGTTCAAACAAACATAGCAGAATTCTAGGCTGAATCGTGGTCTCGTCCCATAGCAAATTGGAGTCCCCAACTCGTGATATGAAGATTTATAAGGGAGTCTGTGTGGTCGTTTGAATGTGAATATGCAATACAAAAGTCTGCTGATGATAAGATGTGGTTATCTTTGAAACAGCGATCGTTGTACAGACATACCAATTGCTATTCCAAATTGTTGTAATTAATCTCTGTTGATTTGTGTTGATTACATTGAATTGTAACTCTGCACCGACCTTAAGCCACCCAAAATGCAAAAACTTTAAAATATAAAATCTTCACGATAATCGAAACTATTTATATAATTTTGAAATTTTCACCTGTCAATTTACCCGTCTTTTTGAACTGTTCGATCTACATTTGCTATCTATTCAATCTTCATTGTACCCAAAACTTATAAGAAATTAAAAATTGCGCGAATTTTCTCAACGTTCAGATCAGAGAATTTTGGAAATCATGATCTCCAGTTCAAAGAACGTGCTTTCGGGATAAATTCGTTCAAAGTTTGAACTAATTTAAGGCTACTGTATACCTTCAGGTGTCATTTTTTAAAGGTTTACAAAAAATTAGATTACACAAAAACTATAAGTGGTATTAAGAAGCGTTTTTTTCATTTGATAGGTAATCGGTTAAACTAAATTTAGTAATTTTTGTTGTTGTTGTTGACCTAGTGCTTTTGTTGTATTTCTGTTCAAAGTTAACCAAAAATTTAAAACATAGGCCCATGGTTGCAAAAATATTTTTGAGAACGGATGATCTGAATTTAAAACTGAAGACAGGGTTTTGTTAAGAAATAATGTAATTCTGTTGTGAACTAGAATATTTTGGATCGGTCAATAAATGACGTCGTTATGGGGTTTTAAAGTCAAAATTTCGAAAATCGACTATTTTTTCCCACTGTATTGGTCCTAGCTCCGTTATTTGTTGAGCGATCAAAAATATCCTAGTTCACACCAGAATGGTGGGTATTAGGAGCAATTTAAGGGAAAGAGTTTGAAAATCGGTCAGTCAACAGGTACTCTTTAAATCTTTGCAACCATTTTGGAAAAAGTGGTTCCGAGATAATCGCATTTAAAGATTCGACATCTGTTTTCGATGAAATAAAAATCGTTTTTAATAAATGTATAAATCAGATTTGGCATTTGGGTGTTAACTTTCACCGAAAAAAAGCAGTTCTCCAGAAATTTGAGTCAAAGTGCGTCAAGACGTGGTAAAAATAAAATCTCAAAAAAATTTCCAAGTAAAATTTAAAAAAATTTTTTGTTTTCCATAATATCGAACATTTTATAAATATTTATAAAGTTTTTGAACAAAAAGGAAAAAAATACGAATTTCTAAAAATACGAGGTGTCGATAAAAACAATTTTCATATAATTGTTTTTGTTTATATCTTTAAAACGGAGTTCCAAGCTAAAGTTTTGCAAGATGTTTATAAGATCCTAATAGAACGTTTAAATCCAAATAAAATTTTTCTGAAGGTAGTACCTCTTAAAAATGACTCGTTTTAACTAAGACAATGTTCTAAAAAAAAAGAGTGTACGGTTAAAAAATTTCCGGTTCGAATCGATTCGATTTCAGTACTATTCTATTCTATTTTGGTTTTTAATTAATTTCGGTTTTCGGTTTCGATACCCGGTACCCGGATTTTAATTTCGGCTACGGTACTGCGGTCTGGGTGTAAGTCCGAAAAAGACAGAACTAGTTCTCTTTACACGGAGATACAAAGTTCCAGATCTTATCCCTCCCAAACTAGACAATAGAAGTCTAGAATTCAAAAACAATGCCAAGTACCTGGGCACCTACTCTGGCATGACAATATTACTGAGCGAGTGAAGAAGGCATCCATTGCCCTCTTCTCTTGTAAGCAGGCGATAGGCCGCAAATGGGGATATTCTCCGGCAATTGTTCATTGGCTTCACACAGCCATAGTACGTCCCATACTACTCTATGGAGTTCTAGTATGATGGCCAGCAATCGAGAAACCATCAGTCCTGATCACTTTGCACAAGGTACAGAGAAGTGCTGAAATATGTATGAGCGGTGCGCTCCGAACCACCCCAACGGAAGCACGAAACACCATATTTCATCTGCTTCCTCTAGACTTGATGTCTAAACAGTTAGCGTGCATAACAGCCCTGAGATTAAGAGAGTCTGAAGCCTGGTATACGTGTAAATCTGGACACTCAACAATACTAAACCAGCATAACGCGGTTTCCGCTATTCCAGACTACTGTATACCCACAACGTCAATATCCCAGGTAGACTCGACAGATGGATCAAAGCTCGATAACAAAGTAGGAGGGGGAGTAAGTATGGAAATCTTTTTCCGACTCCCTGATCATTGCAGTGTGTACCAAGCAGAACTGGTGGCCATCCAGGAGGCAGCCAAATACCTTAGCACACTCATGATCTCTAAGGGCGCCAAAACACTCACGGAATGCCGTAGATCCTTAAATGCAAACGCTCAGCATCTCATCATAAAGCAATGATTGATCAACTACCCACAGTACTGAGTAAGCGTTACGTTATATCTAGGGTCTAAAAATATGTAACTTATTCAGTCGAATTTCCTTATAGTACATTTCAAGGGGACAAGAAGAGTGTGTTAAAAGGAGTATTTCATACAGCTGTGCTCCGGCTTTCACTTACTTTTGCGATTTTGCGATTTAAGACAACGCAAAACGAAAACAATTTCAAATAGTCACAGAATATTAAAAAAAATAATTTATAGGACGCCAGTTCTTCTCTCTAATGACATTTCCCATTTATTTTTCATTTCACGGACTTATACGTCGCCGTTTTTGAATCGGAGAAATTTTGATTAAGCGACCAAATCGTAAAATTTTTGCGACAATTTTAGATGACCTTAGACCTTAACTTAGCACTGAGGGGAAACCTTGGGCAAGGATCCAACCCTGCCCAAAAGTTTCATCACAATCGGAAATTTTGGCAAATTTCGCGGTTTTTTTTACCATTTCCCGCCCATTTCTTCAACTTGGAGACCTTCTAGGGCCAGCCTTCAATCAAGCTCTCAATTTTCATTACAATCGGATGAACGGTATATTTTGGAAAACTTTGCGGTTTTTGGAAAATCTTTCGCAGATTTTTATTCATTTCTCCGCCGTGTTATAAACGACATATCTGCGCGCGGAGCTATGTTCTTTGAAAAGCGGCGGAGATATGACGTCGGAGCTATGCCGTTACCTTAAAAATTGTACGTAGCCCGCGTAAATTAAAAATTCTCGATACATTTTGAACCAGCCTCATAAATTCGTCAGTCGGTCGAGCCGAAGTTTGCTTTCCTATGTTTTTAACTAAATAATTTCGATTAGGGCCTTTTTTTTATTTAGATTGCAAATTGAACAACATTTTTTTCTCTGTGTATGTGTATGAATATTTCACAAGCAGTTTAAAGAACCGAGCAACTCGAAACTTTGTTTTTATACCTTTTGATCAAAGCGTAAAAAAAATATACAAAGTTTAGGCATTAAGCTACCCTAGAAAGTATAAAAGTACGTCGAAAGACTCTGAAGATCCGACAAAAAACACCAAGAAAACTTTTTTGCAGCATTGGGGAAAGCTGTAGTCAAGATCTTTGAAAGCTGTAGTCAAGATCTTTGACGGAATCAAAGTATTTTGTCTTTTTGCTACCAAAATTACATATATATTTGTTTAATTTTTCCCAATTTCTGTTCAAATTTCTAATTTTCTAAATTTTCAGAAAAAAAGAAAAAGAAGTTCAAAATGAAGTTCCGTATGAAGTTGCGTCCACGTAAACGCCAAAAATATTTCAAATAACCATTTCCAAAAAAAAAATTTGTTGTTTTTTAATTATATTGTATTAAATATTTGGAAAAAAAAGAAAACCGAATCATGTTGTTTCCATTTCACACAGACGACACACATATCTGAATTTTGCAAACGAGAAAATAAAACCAAATAACATTTATATTAAAGTTGCCTTGAAAACAAGTTGCCTTAGAAAATAAAACCACAAAAAGTAAATGTACACAAATTGTAAATGTTATACACCACCAAAAACTGGAAGCAGCAGAGCAACTGAAGCAATTTCTCGTAGAATTTAAGTTTTGAATCTAAAAAACCATTACGAAAAGAGGGGACAACCAACTACATAAGTTAAGTGTAAGAAAGTATGACACCTTTTGATTTTCTTTTTTTTAGAAATGTGCTAAAAATACGTAGTTTTATATAGCTGTATATAATGCTTGGAAGAATCGCCGTATTTTTGAACTAAGCAAAATATACAATTCAAAAAGAAAAGGATTTTGTACTAGCCCATAAGTCACCAAAGTTTGTATATAAAAAAAAAAAAATTACTTAATAATATTTGAAATAAAGTATTTCAAAATATATTTATTTATTTTTATGGATAAAGAAGAGAAAAAAAAAGAAACCGCCATATTTTTTCTTTAGGGGCGCGGGGACACAAATGGGGGTGAAAGATGAACTGACGACAGAACTAGTAAATAGTGATGAGGCATCAAAATAGCCAATTTGAAGAGTGTATCAAAGCAATAAAAGTTACATTTAAGTAACGACTTTTCTGATTTTGCTTAGACATATATAATTATATTCTTATACTATAATTTTGAGAAATATGGACGAGAAGTTTGCCAATTTGGACAATTTAGCCAAACTCTCATTATTTAGTATAATAAGATCCTATTTTCCAAAAATTTTTCAAGTTTTTTACCTGTATGAACCTAGCGTTACAAACGTCCGAATGGGGTACTAAAAAACGAAACATTTTGTTTTTTTTTGTGTATATGTTAAACACTTTTACCATTTGCCATAGCAGCAAGGTGTTGGTTATTTGTCGCTGTGTTTAGAAGTTTTAGAAATGCTCCGAAACCAAGAAGCAAACTTTTCCAAAATGGGTTCCGGGTTCCGGGTCGGGTGGGACCCCAAACCAAAATTTTGGTTAAAAGGGGTTTTTTTTTACCCCTCGTGCCACCGAGGGGGGGGAAAAATAACAGAAATTTTTTAAAAAAAGGTCGAAAACAAAGGGGTAAAAAGCAAAAACACAGAATTATAATTTTTTTTGTTTATAGTTACGAGGAAATTTATGATTACTTCTGAAAAGCATAAAAGGGGGTCAATCTTCCATGTGTTTGTAGAGTGGAGAACATAATTAAACTTACACCAGAAAATAAACATTAGTCAAATCCACAACCCAGTTAAATTTGGCGGAATCCGGAAAGTTTGTTTGTTAATTGCCACACAAATGCTGGGCTTAAACAACTCATCAATCCACCTGGAACCAGCCGTTTTCTTTTTCTGTGCTTGATTAGTGATTTGCTGATTGTTTGGCTGTCAAGCTGTTATATCAAGTCGACATGAGATCCAAAATGGTTCCATCTCCCTGTTTTAACTTTTGCACAAACTTGATACACACTGTGTACCTTTAGTACAGAATATAATTATAATTTGTATTACATTGAATCAAAAAAAAAAAGAGATATAATTAATCGCCAGGAATATCGCATTCTGATCGTTGGAAGAAAGTGAGGGGGGCAGCACAATAAACAAGACTTACAAAAAATTACAGAAAACGTAATGTGTCCCATACAAACTATTCACCCACTTCGCGGTAAAATTTTCCAAAAATTGTCTGAAGGTATATAACAGCCTTAAAAAATATTGGATTTTTAGCTCAATATGGTTCGAAGCCGGATTTGAATCAATATGGTGTCAAGCCGGTGTCGGGTATATATTTCAAATGAACGCCATTTTTATTTGTTGTGTTTTGAAAAGTGGACTTGTGTTGGTGAACAAGAGAGCTCTCTCCAGACTACAGTAGTGTTACTTCTCTCTTGCTGGCTGGCAAGTCCTTTGAGGGCGAACAATCACTACAAATTAAAATCTTCACTGGCAAAAACGGCCCACAAATTCAAAAAACAAACTGTTATTGGCCAAACAATCAAAACTTAGAACAAATCTCTAACGAACAAACCGCGCCATTAGACGTCTAGAGTGTTCCTTCCAGAGAGTGTTCCTTCCATTTGGCTTTAGCAGCTGCCTTAACATAGAAACCAGACGGTCTTCTCACTCTAGGCCTTGGCAACTTCCCTTCTCGCCCATCCAAATTCACTTTCTGACAGTGAAGCATGACTTTGGCTAGCATTCGGAGTGAATTGGCGAGTATGTTCGTGTTCATACTTTTGTTCAACAGAGGGCTATAAAAATAATCGCAGACTTCTTTTGGAAAGTCCCAAGCGAATACCAATAAAATTTAGTCATGTATAGACTATCAGGGGTGTTCTAGAAATCTCTAGAGATTTTCGTATAAACGATTGCACTTCGAACTAAACTAGGACTACTTTACTTATGAAGTGTTAAGAATCAGACCGCCTACTAGATTATGTGGAAGGGAAAACCGTACGCTTCAAATCTACTTGGCTTTTAGCAGGCGGTTTCAAATCGCTCAACTTTTGTCACCTAATCTAGTAGCCGAGCATATTTGAGCCTTAACATATAAATTCAAACCGCTTTAATATGAAATGCTAAGGCTGCCTTCACACTGTTCGAGACATGACACATGATAGTCTAGTAGTCCAGCTATTTGTTTTGTTTTAAATTTAAATAGTTTGTCAAATTCATAGAATTTCATGGGGGAAATGCAGGCCTACTAGATGTCATGGGTCATGTGTCGAACAGTGTGAAGGCAGTCTAACGTTTATACGAAAACCTCTAGAGATTTCTGTAACACACCCGATAGTGTTTGTAAATCTGAGGGTGCTTTGCTTTTTGTTATATTCTCACAGTCGATTTTAGCAAAAGTTGTCTTCTTCTTCTTCTTTATTGGCCCGATGCTTGCATCACAACCGTTTGACGGTCTCGGCCGCTGCAACTAATGTCCGCCAGTTGCTTCTGCTCCGTGCGAGCTGGCACCAGTTTTTCACGCCAAGCTTGGAAATGTCTTTCCGCACCTGGTCGTCCCACCTTAGAGGTGGTCGTCCCACCTTGTCTTGTCCCAGTTCTTTCGCATTCCTCTTGTAGACCATTTTTGCTGGGGCTTGATCATCCATACGAGTAACATGTCCCAGCCAGCGCAGCCGCTGTTGTTTATGCGCTTGACCAGACTAGTATCCCCATAGAGCTTATACAGTTCGTCATTCCTTCGGATGCGAAAGTCCTCGCCAACTTTCAAAGGTCCATAAATCCTGCGAAGAATCTTTCGCTCGAAAACGCCAATCGCCGCCTCATTCGCTGATGATATTGCCCATGCTTCTGCGCCGTATTGCAGGACTGGGATGATAAGCGACTTATATAGCGCTATTTTTGTTCTTCGCTTGAGGTTTCTGCTCTTGAGCTCCCTACTTAGCCCGTAATAGCATCGGTTTGCGAGCGTGATTCTTCTTCGGATTTCCAGGCTGATGTTGTTGTCGCCGGTTATCATCGTTCCAAGGTAGACAAAGTCCTCTAAAACTTTAAAGTTGTACTCTCCCATTGCAACAGATTGCCCAAGTCGTGTGTACTTCTGTTTCGAGGACACTAGGTACTTCGTCTTGTCCTCGTTTACCGCTAAACCCATTAGTTCAGACTGCTTCTCAATCTCTGAAAACGCCTTGCTTACTGCCTGTTCGGTTTTGCCGATAATATCAATATCATCGGCGTATGCGAGTAGCATTACATCTTTATTAAAGATGGTGCCCGATCTGTTGGCATTTGGGCAGTGTATACTGCACTCCATCAGCAGATTAAAGAAGTCACACGATAAGGTGTCACCCTGCCTGAAACCTCTTTGGTATCAAAAAGGCTCGGAGAGGTTCGTTCCAATTTGGACGGAGCTTTGAGTGCTTCTCAACGTCATCATGCAAAGTCGAACGTACTTTGCTGGAATACCTAAAGTAGACAGGGCTTCGAAAAACCTTGACCTTATCGGCGTGTCGAAAGCGGCTTTGTAATCGATACAAAGATGGTGATTTTCGATGTTTCTCTCATAGGTCTTCTCCAGGATTTGGCGCAATGTGAATATCTGGTCTGTGGTGCATTTACCAGGTCTAAAGCCACACTGATAAGGTCCAATCAGTGTATCAATTAGCGTTCACAAATAATGCGGGACAGAACCTTATATGCGATGGGGAGGAGACTGATCCCGCGGTAGTTGGCGCAAACTGCAGGGTCTCCTTTTAAAGATCGGGCATAGAACACTTAGATTCCAATAATCGGGCATGCTTTCGTCAACCCATATACGGCACAGAAGTTGGTGCATGCACCTTACCAATTCATCGCCTCCAGCCTTGAACAATTCAGCGGGCAACTCATCAGCGCCTGGCGACTTGTGGTTCTTTAGCCTTCTTATGGCTAAACAGACTTCCTGTTGGGTCGGGGGTCTATCTCAATGTTGTCGATTGGTGGCATCATTACTTCTCTAAAGGCGGCATCATGTTCGTCATGCCTCCCAGTAGGTTGGAAAAGTAACTTCTCCATTTGTTAAGCGCCACTTGCGGATCTGTGACCAGATTCCCCTGTTCGTCTTTGCATTGTGCGACTCTGGGCTTGAAACCTTCTGTTAATTGCTTAATCTTTTGGTAAAATTTTCGAGTCTCGCTCATGCCGAATAACATCTCGACTTCCTCGCGCATGCGCCTTTCCTGCTCCAACTTTTTCTTCTAAAAAGGCGTTTCTCCTCTTTCCTTTTCTCCAGGTATCGCTCTTTAGCAGCCCGCGTTACTCTCGACTGCAGAGTTCTCCTGTAGGCAGCATTTTTCTCTGCAGTAGCGCGTGGATCCTCGTCGTACCAAGACAGCCTTTGAGGGGACTCGAACCGAGCATCCCTTGGCAGCCGTACTCATGGAGTGCGATATACGCTGCCACTGTTCGCATATATTGGAAGGGAATGGGGAGGTTTCCCTAAGCAGTTGGGCGAGTTTAGCTGTGTAGGCTTCAGAGGTCCCTTGTGATTGCAGCTTCTCGACGTTTAGCTTTCGACGTGTGCTAGAGCGTGAGGCATGTGCCACACTGAGCCGCGTGCGTACCTTGGCTGAAGTAATGATCCGAGTCTATGTTGGCTCCTCGAATCGCACGCACGTCTAGTACACTCGATGAATGCCTTCCGTCGATCACAACGTGATCAATCTGGTTTCGAGTTCGTTGATCAGGGGACTTCCAGGTCGCCTTATGGATGTCTCTATGTTCAAATCTGGTACTACTTACGACCATGTTCCGGCCCGCGGCGAAGTCTATTAGCCTCTCTCCGTTACCAGAGGTTTTTTCATGAAGGCTAAAGCGTCCGACTGTCGAACCAAAAACTCCTTCTCTCCCGATTTTCGCGTTAAAATCGCCTAGCACGATCTTTAACTGGGCCTGTATAATTGTTCCAGGCGCTCATAGAATTCATCTTTTATCGGGTCTTTCTTGTCTTCTATTGGCGCGTGAGCACATATAAGACTAATATTAAAATATTTTGCCTTAAGTCTGAGCGCAGCTAGTCGTTCATCAACTGTTGTCAGTACTCGATAAACTCGGAATGCCATCCCTGTATAGTTGTAGTTGAATATATCTAGCATTTTATATTAAGGCTTGATCTTCAAATCTGACGTAGAACTTCAGGCAGCTACATTTATTATTCCTCATATAGAGTTTTGAACCACTTTTGAAAGGCTCGGATCCCTGGATTATGCTCCCTAAAACGGTTTAAAAATTTTGAACATATCATATCATTTGGAATATGCACGATCTTGATGATCGAATTGTTTGAACTTTTGTGAGGGAGAAATGGATCCCTTAAAAATGTTAAACTAAACAAATTAGAAAACACTGAATAAACATAATAAATCTTTTTGGTACTCTTCAAAGATCATATGGAACTACATATTTTAAAACTGCAAAAAGTCCCAAATTTATTTGTAGACAGGTCTAAGGCGGTCTATCCATTAACAGAGCACTTTAGCCGAGTGGGAACTCTATACATATAAAGGTCTGGAAGGATCCCGTTGCTTGTAGAGCTTTCGAAGGCAGCAGCAGCATGGCTTTCATTTCATATTTTTTGATGTGAAACATCTTTAATTTCAGTTCGGACGATTTTAGTAGGAGTACAATTTGATTTCAGCGTCACGTGACGCTTGTTTTGTGGGATGTACCGGCAAACACACACACATAAGAGGACGGGCAGATAGGGGAAGCGCAGAGGTAGGAAAAGATCTGGGTGGGATCTTGGTGAGATCTGGTGGTATTTGGGAGCGATTTGGCTGGGATCTGTTTGGGATCAGGGTGGGATCTAAGTGGAATATGGGCGGTATCTGGGTGGTATCTAAGTGGGATCTGTGTAGGACCTGAGTGGGATCTGGTTGGGACTTAAGTGGGATCCAGCTATTTGGATCTGGGCGAGACGTTAGTGGCGTCTGGGTAAAATCTGGGTGGGATTTGGTTGGGATCTAAATGGGAACTTGGTGGGTTCTGGGCAAGATTCGGGTGGGATCTGGGTTCATTCTGAACGGGATCTGGTTGGGATCTAAGTGGGAGATAGTTAGGTAGGATTTGAATGTTATCTGGTTGAGATCTGGGAGAGTTATCTTGGCGGGATCTAGGGGGGATATGGGTCAAATCTGGGTTGTATCTGGGCGGGATCTAAGTGTGAACTGGGTAGAATCTGGGTGGGATTTGGTTGGGATCTAAGTGGTAACTAGATGGGATCGCGGTGGAATCAGGGTAGAGTCTAGGTGGAATCTGGGTAGGATCTGGTCGGGATCTAAGTGGAATCTTTGGCAGGATCTGTCTGGGATCTGGTTGGGATCTAAGTGGGATCTACCTAGGTTGGGTAGGTTCTGGGAGGGATCTTAGTAAGATCTGTGTGGAATCTGCGTGGAGTCTGAGTGGGATCTGTGTGCTATCTGGGTGGGATCTTGTAGGGATCTGGGCGGAGTCTGGGTGGGATAAACATCATCGGTGACATGACATAAAGCCCACGGACATAAAGCCCATATGAAAAGTCGTCGTAGTACCCATCGAAATATAACTTAGATTTGATATGGGCTATAAGTCCGTATAATATTCGGACATAATGCCCAGATATTTCCGGACTTAACGCCCATGTGGGAATTTGAATTTAGTGTCTGTGCATAGATCGACGTGTAAATAACAAAATATTTACTAAGCTTAAATAAATTTAGCTAAAACAAAAATTTTTTGGAGAGCTCGCGAACTTGCATGGTTGATATGGCAACAGTTCAAGTTACCAATTTCGAATTCCTGCAAGGAGCCCGTCGAAGCAGCGCCTTAATACACAGCAAGGACGAGGACCATCTATATAAATTTAAAACTACATATACCAAGCAAGGGGAACAAGTTAAGAGGTATGTGTGTTATGAAGATGTCTGCAATGTTTCTGTGACGTATAGTGCCGCTCAGAACATAACCATCCTAGTCAAGAAGCAAGGATTGCAGAATTTAAACATTAAAATAATATAAAAGATGCGTTAGCTGTGCCGCATTTACAAAACCACAGAGTTCGACTTGCTTTCAATGAAGAGTGTATAAAAAATGGTGAAGATGCCAAATATGTCTCGTTTCCTAGAATGGAGAGGCACTTGCGTAGGTTGAAAGCTGGAGCAATGCCGAAGGCGCCCAAATTCCCTGAGGATTTCATCTCAATTTTCAATGTGGCAGATCACCTCGAAGAATATATAAATTCAAATATGTTCAAAATGGAGCCCGCAACTTTCACCACAGACTATGAAAAAGCTATGCGAAACGCTATAGCCAAAGTCTTTCCAAACACAACGTTAAGTGGCTGCTGGTTCCACTTTTGTCAGGCCTTAAGGCGTCGCATGAAAAAGTTCCGTGACCTTTTTCTAATGATTCGAGACAATGAGAAGGCCAATCGGATTTTCAAAAAAATGATGGCATTACCTCTGCCAAAAGACACGGATATAATGAAAGGGTTTGAAATATGCAAGTTAGAAGCCCTTGCAGAGCCACTTTTCTCAACATCTTATGGAACAAATTTATTTGAACCATTTTTCTTGTACTTTCAAAAACAATGGATGGAAAAGGTATTTATCTTATATAACCAGTCAAATTCAAATTTAATTTTTTAAATGTTTGCTTATTTTTTTTAGGAAACTGCATCTGGATTCTCAATTTATGGGCGCTCTATAAGAACAACTAGTGCCGTTGAAGGTTTTAACAGCTATCTTTCAACTATGATTCCAAAGCATGGTTCATTTTGGGAGTTTTTGAAAATTATTAAGCAAGATGAATTTCAAAAATATAATGAGCTCAGTATGGTTTTGGACGGTCAAATAAGAGCAGTTGGGCAGCCGAAAACAAAATCAAAGAAGAAAAGCCGTTTTATAACAAGCCTTACGCAGGATCTGAATGAAAAACGCATTACCATAAACACATTTCTTAATGCTATGTCTTGTCCGGCAAATGAAATTATGGAAGACCAACTGGGTGACATATCCATAAATGAAGAATCTGATGAAGATGTGGAGTTTGTGGTCACGAACAGTCAGACGACCATAAAATGCGAAATTTGCTAATATGAAGTCAATATTGTTTATGCCATGTAATCACGCAAAAACATGCAATGCATGTACACACGACTTAAAAAAGAAATGTGAGCAAAAATGGCACTGAGTTTCTGTGTCCATTTTGTCGCACAAAAATTGGAAAGACACTGAATATTTACATATAAACCTACCTTTAACAAATAATTAAGAAAAGAAAATATTACATCATATAAGCGTAAACCATTTTATTAAGGAATTTTAACCAAAAATAAATATTGTTGTTTCCATGCTCATTTCAACGGCCTTAGCCTGCCGTTCTGTCGAAAAATAATCAACAAAATTCGGCCTGTGGTCGTTGATATACAAGTTTTTTAGCCGACGCGTAATATTTCAATTTTCTCCGCAGTCGGCTTTTCGGGTTTCCTTGAATTCATAAGATTTGGGTTGACTCATTGAAAACTTATATTAAAGCCTTAGCCCTTTGGCAAATTGTCTACGCAGTGCTTTTGTTGTCAAAAAGTTCGGACTTAACGCCCATGGGCATTATGTCCTGACATAAGGCCCAGATAATTTTTGAGTTATATTTCGAAGTTGTGATCGAAATTTTTGATATGGGCTTTATGTCCGTGGGCTTTATGTCATGTCACCAAACATCACATTTATCCATAGATCAACAATAAACAAGACTTCCTGAAGAAATGAAAAAACGCTGGTATATTTACTCCCTGTTAGTTTTCTTCTTTCGAAAGAGTGACCTTGGTGATTTATATAGCATTGAGTTAGCTTGTGATTTAAAAAATATCTAAATATATAAATCTCGTGAGTGTTAACGACACTCACACCATTTTTTTTTCAATTTTGGATCTCAAGCGGAATAGGTGTGCATAGCTAAAGTCTTACTAAATCAAAATTGAAACTAAATCAGAACCCGGTGCCATGCTTGAACTAAGCTGTTGACATGTTTTTAGTCCTGCTAAATGGAATCAGTGTAGGCTGTAGCCACCTTCTGTACAATAAAGAGCTGCCCAAAAATTCAACCGGTAAAGCCACTCTAAGTGACGTCCATATATGTCCAAGCCAATGACACTATCGAGAGGATTGCTTAGCATTTAACACCAAGCAGGAGTTTTCGTCTGATTTGCTGTCTGTCTGTGTAAAAAGGCGTCTGAGTAGACATGAAGCTACTCAGATTAGCGATCAGACGAAATAGAACCGGTTCTATTTGGCCTGAGCACTCATCTGAGTGGCATTTATCGAGTTACAGTGTTCGTCTGATAAAAACTCATCTGGATCAGGTCGTGTAAATGGAGCTTTAGGTAATGTGACGGTCTTTTTATGGCTTATTTGATTTACTAGTGTTGAAATTTTGTAGCGGCTAAAGAAACTGAACTTGCATACTAAAGTCACTTAGAAAAAATTATAAACAATTTTTAGCAACAATTACTTTATATTATTAAATAATTTAAAAATCTATAAAATTATAATTTGAGTAGATACATCAAAATTCTTTACATCAATATCAACTTGAGACTTGTGCGACAAACCAAACCTGAGATATCTCGTTTTTAAAAAACCCTTTTTTTAATTTCGGTTTTTTTGTTTATTGAAAACAAAAATGTTGAATTTTGAGACTGTTCGATTTGAATGACCCATATACAGCCATGCTGCCATTACTTTCGCAAAATTTTTTGCGATTTTAAACCGGTTTTTGGACCAAATTTAGACTTAAAATCGGAAAAATTTAACGAAAGCTAAAATGGGAGCGTGGCTGATAATCTTTAACCCTCTAATAGGCAAAATCGATAGGGCAATCGCATAGCAGTGATATTTTTTTTTGAGGTAAATATTGGTAAAACAATCTTAATTTAAAACAAAAATGATGAAAATGTTGACTTGAACGTTCTCCAGGTGAAAAATAGTAAAGGCCGTCTCTAGACGGGGCTTGCCCATTTCCATGTAAAATATAAAACAGGTGTATATTTTTGTATCAAAAAAATTTTAATAAGAATATTGGGGAAAAAATGCAGTTTGTGTTATTTTCTGTGGTGGTAATCCCAAAAACAATTTTTGTCGACTGTTCCACATAAGTGAAGGTCGCATTTCGAACAAACGACTTGGAATTCGGACTTTTTGGAGAATTTTCACTTTTTTCCCTCTTCTATCCCACCCATTTTGGAAAATGTCCTTCTCCATCAAACCGAACATCAGCAACTTTATGAGAAGTCCTTTTTCCAAGCAAGCTTTGGTGCGTGTGGTGGCACAGGCCGACCTACAGGTTGTTTTTTCTTATAAGAAACAAGTGCGGTAGCAACTTCCTCACGGATCTGTGGAAGCTGTAAAAGCGGATATTCTTAATATTATATTCTGGGACTTAGCTCGAATTTGATATCGACCCATATGCCCGTCTATAAGATCGACCCCACCCATGTGGGCATTATATTCTTGAATAATTTGAGGGCAGTTGATTTCGATGAATCTCTTTTGCTTTCTATCAAATCGAGCTGCTTTCGCTGTTTGTTTATCAGGCTCTATCGAAAGGTTCAATACCAACATAAATTGATACCAGGCGAACACACTTGTTATCTTTCTATAAAACGAACTTAGATCAACTCCTTGAATTGCGGTCATGTACTCTATGGAACTCTACGGTCGGCAATTTGCATCCTGGTAAAAGATTAGCTATAAGAACAAAGGAATGTCCATTATTTATGATTGACAAACACAACTTAAACATCTCACTGTGCCCAAACTGTAAATTCCTCTGGCTCGTAAATAGACCAACAGTGTCTGCGATGTGTAGAAGTTATTAAAGTAGATGATGTGGTGAACAAAGTAAGGGATGGTTTCGATAGTCTAACAACAACATTTGATATGGCTCCAAGATCAGGTGCGTCAGGTATGATTACATTGTCGCCGGCACCATTGTAGACTTTAAAACGATATGGGAACGGTTGGTATCGCAAGGCACCAACAACTCCACTCCGACTTGTGAGGTTTTTTAGGCATATATTGTCGAAGATGGTGTTTCGTCTTTGCACTGCACAACTGTTCATCGACACAAAGTCTAGCCGTTTTTGGGAATGAATCAAATTGGCTGTTGAGTTGGTTGGACAGTGTACGGATGCGAAACAATGGATCATAGCCTTGTTCCCATTCCTCTTTCTTTGCGATTCATCTCGGAAACATAAAATTTCTTGATCATCAGAAATCTTATTGATGGCTTACTTTTGAATAGGAGCAAATGCATTTTTGCCCTAAGAGATATTTATGTTGGGATATTTATACACCGACATGTACATCATTATTTCAATATGGATACATTCCTCTATTGCCGGCTCATCATGCTGCGAGAGCGGATGTGAGTTCCTTAGGCTCAATGTTGTCCATTACAAAGTCCTCGTCCATGATACTATCATCTCTACTGAAATCTTCATCTCCACTTTCAACTGAACTTATGAAGCGAGTAACTTTTCATCCGACAATGCATCCAATATTAAATTTTTTGTTAAAAAAACGCTTCGGATTTTCCATCTGTCTTATAAATACAAATTACAAATTTCTGCTGTAACCAATCAAGTCACAAATAACAAACAATAAGCGATTCGAAGACACTTTGTTACATGCAAACCGGCAAGACCGTCTAAAGACGGTCATCATATTTTTGATTAAAATGCACACTTGGAATAATTTTTACACTTTAACTTTAACACACATCTCATCTTAAATATATTCACTACTCGCGGTAAAATTATGAAGTCTATCACTTATCCAAAAGATGTTTTTCGAAGAATTAAAAAATATATTTTTATTCCCCATTATATTGTGTTGTTTTTTGTGATTACTTTTGCACTTGACTGATGACAGCACTTAAACGCGTGGTTGAAATTTTATCAAATGTATATCAAAATGTAAAGCAAAGCAGCCTTATAACGAAAGTAGCGAATTTGAAAGGGGGGGGCTTTTGGGCTCTTGTTATCTTGCTCCAACCTGAAAAATTCGACGAAGCTAAGGTAGATCCCCCGAAAGTAATAAGCTTTGGCAAATTTTTTTCAAGGCCCGAACGGAACCGTCTTTCCGGTAAGAAAAGCGGAATCTTCTATTTCTCATCTGGATGAAGATGCAGCCGAGTCCTGTCTTCGATCCAAGAACTGAAAGTGAATTAAAAATGGTAGTTCTATAATTCAGATGCATCACTCGTCCATTTGATTTTTATTTGATTATTTTATGCCTTAAAATTTGAATGGTTTTTCGTTTTTCTTGTTTCTCTTTTTCATGATATTTTATAATAAATTGTAAATTTTACACACGAGTTTTGTTTTGTTTTGTTTACCAAAAAATGATACAATTTCTTCTTAATTTGATTCTTTTTACGTTACTTAAAATGCCGTAGACTACATAAAATGGTTTGTGTAGATTCGTCTTAATGCTAAACACATTGGTGGGGCTCATCATCATCCTCATCTATCTGGGAGTACCCCGTCGTCATCGTCTCGTGTAACTAAATCTTAAGAAAAGCCGAAAATTATTAAAGGGGAAACTAAACTAAGATTAAGCGATGTGTGTGTGTGAGAGGAGTGTGTGTCGTGTTTCGGTGTGTGTTTTGCATCTGGATGGGTGAATGGATGGATGGACCTCCTCGCTTAGTCGGTAAGGAAATGTGGCTTCAAGTGCTTCAGCATGCCAAAGGTGCGGAAGCGTCGTATCTTCATGACCTTCATCAACTCATCATCGCAAATGGCAAACTGTTTATTCTTGGGATCGTACAAGTCACGCTCCTTAATGATGGCCCACACCTTCTTGACGACCTCGTGGCGGGGCAAGGAATCGGCTCCCATTAAAGCCGATAGTTCGGGCGAGAGATTGTAGGCGCGGGTAAAGCCAGTGCTTTTGCGTGCACCGCCACCACCGCCAGCACCACCACCGCCTCCGCCGGCAGCCTTGCCCTTCTTCTTGGCCGCCGGTTTCTTGACCACCTCATAGTCAGAGTCGGAGCCGGCATCGCTTTCAGTGCCCGAATCATCAGCGCTGAGGGTCTTGCGCTTCTTCTTGGCCGGGGCCTTGTGCTTGGTTGGTTGTGGTCGCTTCTTTTGGGCCGGCTTTTTCTTCGACTTGGTCTCCGCCTCACTGCTGCTGCCGTCCTCCTCGCTGGGCTCGCTCTCCTCATCGGGCTCAGCATCGGGATCCTTTTCATCGTCCTCATCGTCTTCGTCATCCTGCTGCTCATTGATGACATCCATGACGATTTTGTCGAATTCCTTTTTGCGGCTTAGAAGAGAGCAGTTCAGCTTGCCCTCCACCTGCTCTCGGACACGCTTGGCCGAAATGGTGGAGAGATCGGCATTCTTGAGCACGGCTTGAATCTCGCGGCGCAATTCGTCGCTGGCAATATCAGACATGTTTTTTTTGTTTGCGGCAAATGCTGGGGGGAAGCCTTCAGACACGTTTCTTCGTCAGCTCTAAAAAAAAAAAAGCAGGGCGGGGGCGGAAGAGGAGAAAAAGTATACAAAATGTGGTCAACTCAAGGAGCAATTGATTGAAAAACGCTTCTGTGTAAACTAACTTACCCGTGTGGCTGGTTTTAGTTTAGTTTTTCACTATACTTAAGCGATTTTCCGGCGGCAGCGGCTACTTTTATCTTTTTTCCTTTTTTTCTTTGAGTCCGGCGTCTGCCTAGGGTTGCCACAATGCGATAGCGATGCTTGAAGCGACTCTGTTTTTATTAGAGATGGGTGAAGATCGTGATAAGTCACGCTGATAATCGATAACATTTACTATGAGTACAACCTTTCAAGTAAAATAAATTTAAACAATTTCCTTTAACAATTTTATGCGTTTTAATTTTTTAATTTGTACCAAAAATCATGTACAGAGTAACCGTATATCACCAAAATACCACCCCCCTTACCAAAACATTACCGACCAGTGTGACCCTTGATTGCCAAAATCTCAAAAACCTAAATACCCAGAACGTCGCGTTTTATTTTTGTTGTTCACTTTCCTCAAATTAATAACAATTATTAAGTGTTTTAAACTTAACTAACAAATTTAGTTCAGTGCTCTAATGTTTAATAAACATTCAACGTTGTCAAGTTGCAGCCACGTGCCACAGAAATTGCCTCAACTGCAGCAGCTGCAGCAGCCACAATAACAACAACGCCTTCGCAGCAGCAACAAAAAGCAACAACAACAAGCTTTGGCTGAGGTAATTTTTGCTATTTTTTTATGTTGTTTTCTTATTGTTTATTTTTATAGTTAAAGTGCGTGCGTAAGTGTGAGTGCGTGCGTGTCTGTGTGAATAAATGTGTGCGTGAGCTTTGATTCTAAATTTATTATTTGGGTGCAACCTGGAGACGTCTCGAATTGTGGCAGGCAGAGGCTGCATATTTATTATATGTAAATGTTGAAATAATTATTAAATAAATATTTGTCATTAACTGTTTAAAAGCCGGTGTGCTTCTTCTTCTTCTTTTGTTGCTTTTGCCTTTGTTTTGCCGGCATTTTTTTGCGACGCCCTTTTTCCAATTGGGAAGGAAGTTTACTCAGAACCGGACTACATACATACATATATGAATGCATTTTACATATATACAAAGTCGTGTTCGGTTTGTCGTGTGCCACTTGTTAGCCTGGCTTTATAGAGAAAATATATTTTTTATCACCTTGCCACTTGCTTACCCACTTTTGTGGGCGGCACTGCTTGAACTGCTTGCTTTGGTTACTAGCAAAAATATAACTGTAAATTAAATTAGCTTAGAGATGGCTGCGTGTCCGTCATCAATTTTATTTACATTTTCTTTTCCCCTCTCGGAGAATATCCATAAATATTTCCAATTAGTAAGAGTCCACACATTCATCTTTGCCTTAGATCTCCTCTTGTTGTTTTCTATTTTGCAATATTATTTGATTTTAATATTTATTGCAGCGGCTGTGCGTTGTCAGCATCATTTGTTTTAGTTGTTGTTCTCGCTTTAGTTCGTATCGTGCTTACAGTGCGTTCGAAAAGTTGAGGTACACATATCTATTTCTAATGCTAGACGTATCGTACGTATACTTTTTAAAGACACTGTGCTTGAAGCAATTAAATATTCTTGGCATAGTTTTCCAAAATTTCTTGCTAACTTAGGCAAAACTTTTATACAACTTATAAGTTATAGCCCCTTGCTTATAAATTATGTGACAGATTTGGAAACCACAAAATAAGACCCCTGGGAAATCATTGTAAATTTAAAAAAATATTGTAAATAAATTTGTTAATATATCACTTATTAAACTGATTTCTTCTTATTTATGAAAAGTGTTCGAAAAAGACTCATAGAGTTGATTTTGTTAAAAATTAAATAAACATTTATGCTCGAGGTGTACCCGTGACGTGAATTTGAACGCATCACGGTGTGTCACGACGTGATGAATATCAAACTTACTTATCGATAAATTTAAAAAATATATTGAATTCATAATTCAAAACTACCCAAAAAAATGAGTTGTTGTTTCTTGGAAATCGAATATTTTACGAATTCCGATAGATTGAAAGTTTCACCTCAGCTTTATATGCAATACATACGTAATTATTACACAAATAAACATATTTTGCTTGCTTACCGCAAATTCTGTATTACACAGAGCGCATAGACAAATAAAAGCTAGTTCACTGAGGCTAAAAACCGGTTCGGAGTAGAACCGATAAGTAGTCGGAGAAGAGCCGCTGAAAAATTGAGATAACTGCCCATTTTTACTTACTTTAACTGTCTAATTTATGCAAATTTTAAATATTTCCAATGTGAAAAGTATTTTTACAAGCCTTTCGGTATGTTAAAATCAGTTGACACTTTGTACGTGCACGCAACACCTTAAGGATTTTGTATTTCACTACGTTCATTTGCAGTTGTTGTTGCATCAGTTTTTATTAAAAGGTATAAGAAAGAAATCTATCATAAAATGTTCCGTTCTACAGAAAGACACAGAATTCAATAAAATAGGTTAAATAATTCGTGGAAAGAAATCGGGAAGAGATTTTTTATAATTTTTTTTTTGTACTTGGATGAAAAATACATTATAAACGAGAGCGTAAGTTCAAATCGGCTCTAACCAACTTCGATATACCCGTTACTCATGAAAAAACATGTTTAACAGTGTTCCTGCGTTCCTTAGGGCAACCATCAGAAAAGTATGCAACATTTTTTTAAGGGTGGGGAGGTAGCGAGGGGGCTTGGTTCACTTTTTTTGCTCATAGCTTGAGAACCGTTCATCCGATCTTTATCATTTTTTCGGCAAAAATTTCCACCCTGGATGCTACCCAGATCCCTTCCAGATCCCATCCAGATACCACCCAGATCCCTTCCAGATATTGCCTAGATCTCGCCCAGATACCACCCAGATACCGCCCAGATCTCGCACACCTTGGTTAAAGATCCCGCCCAGATCCCACCTAGATCTCCTCCAGATCCCTTCCAGATTCCACCCAGAACCCTTTCAGATCCCGACCAAATCCCATCCAGATCCCACCCAGGCTAATTTCAGATTCCGCCCAGATCCCACCCAAATTCCCCCCAGATCTCTTCCAGATCCCTTCCAGATTCCACCCAGATCCCATCCGCTCAGATCCCACCCAGGTTAATTTCAGATCCCACCCATATCCCTTCAAAACCCCACCCAGATCCCACTCAGATCCCACCCAGAAACCACCCAGATACTACTTAGATCCCACCCAGATCTCAACCAGAACATTCTCACATCCCACTGAGAACCCACCCAGATCCCACCCAGAACTCTGTCAGATCTCGCCCCGCTCCCACCCAGATCCTCATCTAGATCCCATCCAGATCCCATCCAGATCCCACCCATATCGCTCCCAGATCCCTCCCAGATCCCGCCCAGATAAGATTCCAGCCAAATCCCTCCCACATACCACCAGATCCCACCAAGATCACACCCAGATCTTTCTCAGAGCCCACCCAGTTGCCATCTTTCCTACCTCTTCCCATTCTGTTGTGTGTGTGTTGTCTGGTCTCACAATTAAAAAAAAAATATAGAAGGTAGTGAGCTGATATCAAATTTTGCTCCTATTAAAATCGTCCGTACCAAAATTAAAGATGTTTCACATCAAAAAACTAATGCAATTTGGTGCACGCTTTGCGGAGATAGCCCCTTACACACACATTTTTTTCTACAAATGCACCCTGGAAAATGCATACTTTGTCAAAATTTTTTTTTCCAAAATGAAATAATTGGACTTGAATGGTTAGAAGTCAGCTTTTAGATCTGGGATGCCCAGATTGAGCTTATGGCCGCAATATATCTCAAGCAAGAACAACCACAAGTAATAGAAAGAGAAACTAGATTTTTCTTTGAAAAAAAGCGTGAACAGTGAAAAGAGCTCGGGCTACCTAGCATTGTAAACAGAGGGCCATTGAAGACTTGCAAGAGCAATCTGAGAGCCTGCCTTCTCTTCTATGTATTATGGATCGGTTACTGAGAGCGGGGCGTGCGCTGACTTTGTCATATTGTTGTTGCTTTGTAATTTGCCAGAGACATAGGTGAAAGAAGAGAGTTACATATGATGTTGTTGTTGCAGGTCTAAACCTTAGCCCGGAAAGAAAGAGAGCAGAGCATGCATCTAAATTTGTTGTTGCCTTGTGCCAGCTATTCCTTTGCTTTAAACCAAAACGAATGCGTGGCTTGCGGAATGAGCTTGGGCACCCCTGCTTTAGATTATGAATGGAGGTTATTAGAGCAGCGATGATCACTGGATCCCCCAGGGTGGCGGAGACATTTCGGTCGCTGACTATCGTTTGATGATGTCTGGTCGACCAATTAACATAACAGCTATTGCTCAACTCAATAGATTTGCCGTAAGACCTCACTGATCTGCACTTTTAATTTATGACTTAAAATGATTTTCACAGATTTATCAACTGCAATGTCTACAGCACGTGTGAACGATAAAACCAGAATGTTTAATTAAACAATTAAAACTAACATTATATCACTTCTTTTCCCGGGTTTATCTGAACGCCCACAAAACACCCATACAACAAATAAATAGAAAAAAAGAAACCGCTCTGGCTAAATCTCTAAAAATTCCCTGCTGACTTTATACGCTCTTTTGTTTATAGCTGTTGGAAAAACTAAATGCTCGCCATTTCGTCATTATAAACGACGTCAAAGTAGCAGCCAGCAAAATGAAAAAGAAAAAAAAAAAAAAACAACAACTTTTGCACGGTGAAAAATGTATTTCCATTTTGCTCGAAAGTTTTCACCACCCACGCTTGAAATTCTGACGCGATCGCTGTTATTTCTTTAAACATTTTCTATACCCTAGAGCTAAGGTATATGGATTTTAAACAGAAGTTTAAAAGGAACACAAGAAAGTCAGAGAGTACAAAATACAGATTGAATCCTGGTCCAATGCAAACCGTTGTCTATTCGTTAGTATATTTGTTTGTAGAATTTGAATTTATTCCCACTTAAAATGATGAAAATAGTTAGAAGAGAAATAGCACCTTTTCCCACTTCTGACACCAGAAAGAATTCATATTAACAAAATACTGCTCCGCCAATAGATAAAACTATTCTAACTATGCACAGGAATCAAATATTCTGCTGAACTCGACCAATGTAAAAACTAAGTACTTTAGAATAACCCAACCGCATAAATAACGTAAGCGCCATAAAGCATATTTTACTGGAGAGAATTGTTTAACATTCCATATTATTTTCTATACAAATAAATCTCTACGCCCGACTGACTGATTATCAAGGCACAGCCTAGATTACTTATCCTAGTTATCTAAAATTTAACATAGATCTTTTTTCTATAATGTAACCATGAACTATGAAAGAAAAATTGGAAATTATTAACCAGAAGATGGTGAAAATAATTTTCCACATTAAAATTTTTTTATCATTTGCTACATGAAGGTCTTAAAAGAAATTATGTAGATTATTTTAATTCATATTAATTTTGTTGAAATATTGTACAAGGTTATATGCATAGCCCTGTTCCAAAGCCCTAGCCAAAGTTCGATAACAAATGTATATCGATTGTCAGAAAATGGCAACGCCAGACTTGAGTAGCCAGCACTGTACCGTAACACTTAGTGCTCACCAATAGAACCGGTTCAATTCTCTCGCTCCTAGCTTCATGTCTACTCAGACGCCTTTTTACACGGTCAGACAGCAAATCAGACAAAAACTCAGATGAGCGATCAGGTCGTGTAAATAGAGCTTAACGGGCAAAGGAAGCATCTTAGATGGTCTTAGAGATCTTAGAGGCAATGTCTCAGTAACTAAAGGAGCTAGAGGTGGCCGCGTAAAACAATACCATTGAAGAAACTATTTCTGGAGTCTCAACAACCACAAGAAAGAGAATGCAACTCGCATATTTTGCAGTCATCCCCAATGCAATTAATGTAATCCCTTGGGGTCGAAAACATTTACTCATGCTACAAGCATTAAAGCCGAATCCTTGACAAAGTCTCTAAGTGTCTAAAAGTCAGTCCTAGTCAGCGTTACCAGACAATTCCTTCCGCAGGTTTACCGCATGCTCCTATAGTCATAGAATATCATATAAATACGACGGTTCTTTGGCGTTTAATAATTTGTGGAGAAGTATTAACATTCTGAAGCTAATCAAAGAGTTTAAGACAAGTTCAAAAATTTTATTTCCAAAGGCGGTTTTGTGGTCTGTTCTTTTGAGGTCAAAGATAAGATAATTTATGCGGTTAAAGGTTGAATTTAATTGCTGACCATTTGCCGCTGTATTGTGCATTATTTCTGTTGCTTCGATCAATGTCTTTTGAAAGCATTAAATAAATCTATGAATGGACTTTAGAAATAGGTTTGAATTAGGATCCGTGACGAGGAGCAAGCCGTTCAATGGTTCTGGAGTTGTGGTTCCTTTCAATATCCGGTAGTTGCGCTTGTTTTATGTGTAAAACTTTCCAGCGAACCCATTGCATGACAATTGGGACATTGGGAAGACTTTCGAATGAGCGGATTAGTCGATATCTGGCGAAGAAATGAAGGAGATGCAAAAGCTCAAGGTACTTCTTGACGTTGTCGGACAATTGTTCTGCGTGTGTTAACATCTGTCCGGCGCGCTTGGCTTCTGCTCCAATTGTTGTTGTTGTTGACTTGCCCTGTGCCTCTGGTGACTAAAAAGAACGCCGTTGCTACCTTGGTAATTTCGAAAATGTCGTTTGACGGCCCAAATAGCCACCCCTACGTCTTGCTCAGATTGGTCAAATTTAAACGATTGATGAAAAACGACATTCCGAAATTTTAGTAATTTACATTTTCACTTAAAAGAAATCACAAGAAGACACAGACCTCTGCACAAACTAACTATACTCTGTGTAACTTTGGAAAAGAGTATGAAGTTTTTTTTTTTGATAAATTGGCAATTGGAAAATGGCAGATATATATTTCCATTACACACTCCAATACAAGCTTCCTGCAATTCTGAGAGTCATTTTCCCTTTCTTTCTCAATACTCTGAGTTACCCCAAGACCTAAACTCAGGGTCGGAAGGTCCCACAGAATAATTTGCCAAATTTTCATATAAAATTAAAATAGGACCATGATTAGATTTTCATAACCTAAAACCAAAACTGCGGTTTCTTTCCTCAATATCTCCAAGACCCCTAAACCCTCAGTGTCTTAGACTTTCTTTACAAATATTCCTTTAAAATCCTAGCCAATGATGTATACCCCTGCCTAGGAGCTTCCTTACAAGTGGCGCCCGAGCAGGGACAATTTACAAAACTCTATCAATCGAAACATAAAGTTACGCGAAGCAACTGAGTCCAAAGAGCAAAGAGTAACTAAGCATAAAGTAGGTGATCAATAAGGAGCAAGTAAGCCCAAATAGCAACTGAATTAAAGGAGCAATTTACTTTCCCTCAATTGTTCACTGCAAACGGTATTCCATCTTCGGTATAGTCTTTTACTTTACCTTTTGCTTTATCGTTTTAGGCTTATAATTTATTAGCTTAAAAGAAATATACAAAAATTAAATGAACAAATGTTTAAATATTTGATGTTTTCTCCTGGTTGGGGGTAAAACAAAAATTAAAGTCAACCCACACTCATAGCTCATAAGCCAAAACTATTTATTTGGCAACTGACCCTGGTCGAGGTGCTTGACAGTAGCGAAAACGGACAATAAAAATGTGAAAATGCACATATTTTTTATGTTTTTAGCATGTGCACTATCAATTTTTGCCCGACGCCTGCGAAAATGTGTGCCATAAATTCCCTTTTGGGGTTTGTTTTGGGTGTCCCTGACATTGCACTTGCAAATGGAACCCGCCCACGTAAAGGCGTCATCCCAGCTCTAGACATTCGTCGTCCAACACTTGCGCCCAATTTGGCCATAAATTTGAAATATTTGTAAATATTTTTCAGACATTTCAGTCGCCAAAAAAGCTGAGTCAATTTTCGTATTTATAGTTTGCTGCTCTTTTGGTATGCCTGATTTTCTATCAATTATGTACCTATATTTTATTTTCTAAATTTAAACTAATTAGTTTTTCGCTGAGCTAAATATATTTGGTGAGAGCAAGACTTCTCTTGACGGATTAGTCATTTGGCTGTGCAGGTGGTTCCGCGCAGCACCTCAACAAATTCAGTTTTTATAACAATCGTAAATTATATTTAATATGGGGAAATTGAACCATTTGTGTATTTGTTTATTGGCAAAATTATGCTGAGATCTTTTTTCTTGCTCAAGGTCGAGTCAAAGGATTTTTGCAGTTAAGATTGTGTTTTTTGTTGGTTGTTTGCCAAATTATAAATACCATTATAAATCTTCAAGCTGGTTCGTGTTTAGTTTTTAATTTTATTTCTCTGCAGGGCGAAAAAAGAGAGCATTCTTTTTGTTCCTTTTGATATGCACATGATGCTGCAGGTGTTTTAGAGAAAGCAAATCCATTTGGATTGATTGATGAAATTTATTAAAAGGGCAATTATTATACAAGACTGAACCTTAAACAGGGTTTGTCAAGAAGAGCGAGCCCAAAAAGTGAGAGATTGTTTTGGTGAGCGAAAATTAAGCTACTGTGCTTCGGCATGCGTTCGGCTTGTGACGGTGTGAATAAAGAAACGGATAAATCTAAAGATTCTCATGTTGGAGCTTAAATGGGCAAATATTACAAGTTTCTAGGAATAAAACCAACTCCATCCACTTAGAACAGAAGCTAAAAGACTCGAAAATAGCAGTTAGCATCAGCTGGCGATCACTTAATTCCAAAACTAGCATAAGGTCCAGTCCAAAATACAGGATGTTTGAGGCCACATACAAAGGAATTAGTTGCCAAGGAGCAGAATTCCTGGGATGTGTCAAATACGACTTCCATACATGTGTCTACATACCTTAGGAACAAATTTTCGCTAGATTTATAAAATAATAAAACTGCACAAGAATAGGCTGCGCTATATTGTTGTGAAAAAGATTTTTTGAGGAAGGGGCACAAGTTAAGTTTACCGCGCAATGTAAACCCCTTATATACTCTGCACTAAGAAGCTAAACTCACAACACTTAATGCCAACTAAACCAACTAATTTAAATTCCCTTACACTAAGTTGAGCATTTATTCTGCAATTGTGCGTTTCAAGTTGGAATATCTATCATTATTAAATAGCCTCGAAAGGATACCAGAAAAATGTCTAAAATTTTCTACTTTTTCTATCCTAGAAGATCGAAAAACTATAGCGTCATAACTGTTTCTGGACAGGTAGCATTGATTGTTCTGTCTTTTTAGGCAAGATAAGCTTTATTGACACAAGAAGAAATCTTAGTTAGATTTCCCCTGCCACGGTCGCCATATAGTGGTAGTTGTTTATGTTTCGATGCAGGCCACAGGATGCCATTTAGAATCTGTCACTAAGCCGGAGCGCACTGTTAAAGAAAAACTACTACTACTGTGTCAGAAGTGTTTACAGACGAGGCCACTCAGACGTAGGCACATTAATTAGTTATTTCCTATTCCTTCCTCTTTCCTTTCTCAGTCTTTCCTTTACGAATGCTCTCCCTTCCTTTCTTGCCTGCTTCCTGCTTCCTTTCTCCTTTAACTTCTTCCTTCCTTTCTCCTTTCCTTCCTCCTTGACCTTCCTTCCTTCTTTTTTTCTTCTTTCTATCTTCTTCATTCCTTCCTTCCTTCTCCCCATCTTCCTTCCTTCTTGCTTCCTTCATTTCTTCTACCTTTATTTCTTCCTCCATGCTTTCTTTCTTCTCTTTTCTCCTTCCTTCTTTATTCCTTGCATTCCTGCCTTCCTCCTCTTATCTTCTTCCTTTCTATCCTTCCATCCTTCCTTCCTTCCTTCCTCTTTCCTTCCTTCATCTTCCTTTTTTCGTTCTTCCTCCTCCCCTTTTTCCTTCCTTCTTCCTTATTTCTCATTCTTTCTTCCTCCTCTCTTTCTCCTTCCTTCCTCCCATTCTTTCTTCCATCCTTCCTTCATTCCTATTTTTTTCGTTCTTTTCTTCCTTATTTCTTTCGTTCTTTCTTCTTCCCCCTCCAATCTTTCCTTCCTTCCTTCTTCATTTTTTCTCTTTCTTCCTTCCTTTTCTTTCTCCTTCCTTCGCTACGACCTCCTACCGTACCTTCTTCCCTTCTTTCCTTCATTCTACCTCTTTCCTTCGTGCTTCCTTTCTTATTTCTTCCTTCCTTCCCTCCTTCTTCCATATTTCTCATTTTTCTTCCGTTCTTCTTCCTTCCTTACTTCCTCCTTCCGTCCTTTTTTCGGTCCTTTTTTGTTTCCTTTCCTCCTTATTCCTTTCATCCCTTTCGTTCTTTCCTCCTTCTTTTTTCCCCCTAGCTTTCTCCTTCCTTTCTTCCTTCTTCTTTTCTCACTTTTTCCTTTGTAATTGCTTCCTTCATCCTTTCTTTCTCCTTTACTTTCTTCCTCCTTCCTGCTTCACTTTCTTCCTCCTTCCTTTTATCTTTCCTCTTCTGTCCTTCTTTCTTCCTCCTTTCTTTTTCTCGCATCCTTGCTTCTTTCTTTCCCCTTGAAGTTTGAAAAACTTATTTTTCTTTCCGTTGTTCCTTACTTCTGTCATGAGTTCTTTTTTCTCCCACCTTCCATTTTACTTGTGCTCTCCTTCCACTTCATTTTATTTCTTCTTTCCTTCTTTTCTTGCTCCGTCCTACCTTCCTCCTATCTTTCTCCTTCTCTCCTTCCTCTTTCATTCCTCCTTCTTTCCTTCCTTCTTCCCTGCTTCCTACTTTCTTCCTTTCTACTTTTTTCCGTCCCTACTTCCTTTCATTTTACTCCTTTCTTTCTGGAAAAAATAACAAGGGAAATATAATTTTTATTTTCTTTCCTCCATTATTTCTTAGCTTGATTTCCTCTTTCCTTCTTCCATTCTTTCCTTTTATCCTGATTCCTAGCTTCCATCTCATTTCTTTTTTCCTTTCTTTCCTAGATATTTCTCTTGTTTCTTTCCTCCTTTCTTTTCGTACTTTCTGGAAGAGAGAGAGCAAACGCTTTAAAAAGTGAATTTTCTTGCGCGCAATTGTTGTTATTTGACAAATGATTTTAAATAAGCATAAGCATTGTTTGGGCATCCCTGCTTTTAAATTGTCAGTAAATAAACTTGTGTCCATAATTGATGACACTTTCATTTATGGATGCCATTCCTTCAAGGTGAGAAATCAAAAGAATCATGCCCAGACCTTCAATTAGTGTTTCCTGCATCTTTCCCCTCAGACGACACACACTCACACACACGCCTTGACCCACAAACCCACTTACCTATCCAAGCAAATGCCCAATCCTGAATGCCCTGTTCGAAAACTAAACTCTCCGCCTCGAGTAGGGTGCAAAAACTTTGATTTTCGAAAATGAAGAGCCGTGCGCCGATTCGCTCAGAGAGCAGAGAAGAGAGCCGGAGATCGAGAGAACACACGAAAATGTGAAAGTTCATTGTTTCATTGAGGAAAATGGTGAAAATCCAAATTATCTAACAGTTGGCCTGCTCTCCGCTCGCCACTTTTTCGAAATTGGAAAATGTTTTCGAAATACGTTTTGGCGTTTTGGCGTGCGGCACGGCCGTATGCCTGCTCAGTGGTCTCTGCGGAGGTTTCACGTTTGAACGTCTCGTACAACATTTCCACGGCAAAGCGCAATGTGAAAGCCAAAAGACTAGAAATAGCCTGGCGTGACGTCCCACTCAGACGACGAAAAGACAGCAGCACGGCGGCAGCAGTACCGTGAGAGGATCAGTTCAGTGTAGATCGGCGGAAAAGTGTCGCCAGCGAATGAAACAAAAATGCTGATAAGTTTCGAAATTGTTGAAAAATACGCCAACATTCCAGAGTAAATCAGACGAGACGAGACGAGAGATTCTAGAACGACTTGGCAGGTGGTTCCGCCGCGTGTGTTGTGTGTGCCCAAGAGTGAGTGTGTGAGTGATAACAAATGATAATGTACCAGGCGACATCGGCGTCTGGGTTGTGAGCGACAACAGCAACAACAGCAATAACAATTCGGGGACTAGGCTGGATCGGGCCTCCTGGGGACCATGCCGGTCATTGCCGATGCCACCAACAACGATGAGCCACCAGCAAAATGTTGCAAACATTGTGAGGGTATGCCTAGAATTTACAAAACAAAACTTCCAATTCTCTTCACATTCACCACGAGTTCACTAACCCAAAATCTAAATCCCCAACGGATCCACCGGCTATTAACTTCGGCCCAAAATCCAAACACTCCTCCGCCTCCGCCTCCTACTCCGCCTCCGCCTTTGCTTGTTTTCAATTGAAAGATTTATGCGTAATTTTCTCTCTTTGCCTGGCGGCACTTGACTGACTTGACTGGCATTAACTTTGTGCCCTCGGACCGTACCGAGTATTTGTTTGTTTTACATTTCTTTTTTTTTTCGGTACTCGCTCCTGTTTTCTGTGCTTTGGGGCAATTGTTGGGCACTTTGTTTTTCCTGCTTTGTTGCCACTAAAAATCCGCTGACGCGTCTACTTAATTTTTTTTTTTTTGTGGGAACGACAGTCGGTCGAAAAATTTGGCCTTAAGAATTAGCTGGCTAATAGTTTTTGGTTATATACAAATTGGTTTCTCAACCACATTTTTTTATTGCTTTTACTTTGACATAAAACTGACGAATTTTGTTGGTGGAAAATTATGAAATATGAGGGTAAAGTGTTGTCAGATGTGAATGCTCATGTAGAAATATGAAAATCTTTAGAGATTTTGAAATGAATGAAACGAAATAAGTTGACAAATTTCGATTACAATTCAGACTCCCTGAGGAAGACAATCGATTTGCCGAAACGCGTAGGAGAAAAATTGAGTCAAAAAGTGTTTTAACTGCCCCAATTTACATATTGTTTAATTTTCGTCATCTGATCTAACAATGAAGCATTTGCTGTTTTTCCATCCTCCGAATATATCGATTATTCAATCATTCTATACGATAGTGAAAGACGATTAAAGCTTTTTCAGTATTATATAAATCTATTTGTAAACCTACCTAATGACAAAAGAAAAGAGAACACAACTTCTCTCACAAAGAACAAGAGACTTTTGCGTAATAACCAAACAATATTAACATTAAGCTTGAAAACAGAACAAAGAAAATCTTTTTTTAAAAGCAGTAAACCGATCAATTTGCTTGTTTACTTAGACACTAAGGTTTACCTACAAGGCAACAAAGTTAGACATTTTCCAGTATATTTAAAAGTTGGTAAATATTCTACAGTCTGGTTCAATAATTCAATTTATTAGAATAGCAATGGTATGTCTAGACGGGCTGTTTCAAAATTGTTCCCAATTCACTCATCAGCAGACTTGTTGCTGTTCACGCTTTAAACACTTGCATATTGAGCTATTTCCCGAATCCTTATATGTATTCTAGATAACTTGTGTGTGCTGAACACGAAACGTCCACACTTTGAGTAATTTAAATATAAAGTAGAAAAAAAAAACTGACTATTTTGACTCTTTTTAGACTTGTTTTGTTTCGTTATGGTTTCTGGTTCTCCTTAACTTTGAAATAACTTATCTCAAACTATTTTAGAATTTGTTTTAATGGAGATATACCAATTTAAATACTTGGTACGAATAATCAAAAGATCCTCTATGTTGTTAATGCCACAAAGTATGTAATAGGTATTGTGAACATTTTTTATTAGAATTCTATAAATATTACTAGCCCATTATACTGTTTTTGCAAACATATGATCGTTATTATCGAGCATATGTATTCGAAATGGTATCTGTTTATGTCAAAAAAGGCTAAATGAGCATCACTGATGTGATCTCCTCTTTCTTTCTCAATATTGGTCCTTCGAGCCGGATTAAACAGTCTTGGAAGCCTACTCCACGCGCTTTGTGTAGGAAACCTTCTTAGTAAATTCAGAAGGCGCAAAGAAAAACTTGTCTAAATTCGCCTCAAAACGTGTTTCTCGTTGGTTGTCCACTTCCTCAAAGAGAACCCAGCGGAATCGAAGCAAATCCTTCACAACTCGTCAGACAGTTACTTGAGTGGAAAAAAATGCTATAGACTTATTCGCTGCTTCAGCAGGTACAGAGCCTGTCAGTATCAAATTGTATATAGTTTCTTGTCCTACAAGGGTGCCACAAATCTTCGATTGGAAACCACTCATAAGGTTGGATGGAAGAACGTTTATGTTCATTCTTCGCTAAAAAATAGTTCTTTGTAAAAGTTTTTGGTTATTAACGATATTATCAAAGGTTCCCCGTAAAACACATCTGACAACGCTTCTTGTGAGAGCGTGTCTAAGGCTGCCTTCACACTGTTCCGTTATGTTTTAAATTTGAATAGCTTGTCAAATTCATAGAATTCATAGAATATCATGTCTCATGTGTTGAACAGTGTGAATGCAGCCTAACGATATTCTCTCAAAGTTTGCTTCCCCTCACTCCCCTTGTCTATAAAAACCAAATTGAGCGAAATTCTTGAAGATTTAAGAACGAATAAATTTGATTTTCAAGAGCGTTCGTACTCAAATTATTTGTTCTAGTATTTTCTGAGTATGGGAACGTCAAATACGCAATGGAAACGCTTCTCCAAATTCACTTCCAAATTGAGCGAAATTCTTAAAGATTTAAGAACGAATAAATTTGATTTTCAAGAGCGTTCGTACTCAAATTATTTGTTCTAGTATTTTCTGAGTATGGGAACGTCAAATACGCAATGGAAACGCTTCTCCAAATTCACTTCCAAATTGAGCGAAATTCTTGAAGATTTAAGAACGAATAAATTTGCTTTTAACAGTATGGGAAGTAAATACTGGAAGCCTCAATTACTGCAAACTTTTTTCTTTGCCATTATATAAAGGACAAAGGAGTATACCTGTTTAGTACCAGTCCTAAATCGATTCAATTGTATGATACCGTCACTAAAATGGTTGGCCGTGCGATGCAAAAACACCAAATTTCTCAAAACTACATATAACAAAAATAAAGTGACCTTTATGAAAGACTTTTAAGACGAGTATACATTAGATTCTTCCTAATAAATGATTAACCCACGTGAGTCAAGCCACTGCAAGAAGGACACCTTGGCGAATGACATCATCTTTAACATTGTGCAGGTTGATCCCATGCCTTTGATAATTGCGCTTAAGGTTTTCCATTTACAACTAAATGTGCACTCAAACTCAATTTCTTTTTAACAGAAGAAGTAAAAAAAAAAAAAATTCACGGAAAATGCTAGTTAATGTTTTAGGTGTTAGGGTAATAAAAGTGTTTACAAACAAACTTATCAAGGCTCATTCATCATTTCTATCCACTGTCAAGATCACAAAGCAACTTGTCAAGTTACCGGCGTCAAGCTGTCAAAATGAAGGAGTGCCAGAAACATTTGTTTTCACTGCCTTAAAGCTTTCTTTTCTATTAACAAAAAGGGAAAGAGATCAACTTGAAAAAAGGTCAAACAAATTGGCTGTTAACTAACGAATATACGGAAGAATAAGGTAAAGATTTTAGTTAGCTGCGTTGTCTTTTTTCGTTCGTGCCCATAATAATAATATATTTCTTACTATAATAAGAAAAACTGCAATTAGTCTAAATATTTAATTAAATATATATAAATTAAATATATTGTACATTCTAATTATGTTAATTATAAAAATTGTGCCACTTAGTCAGAGTAATTTCTGTATATTTCTACATTTTGCCCGTGTCCTTTGGCTACCATGGGCCGTGTGCTTTGGCACGCGCTCAATGTCAAAGAACAGGGCCCAGCCCTCAAGTGGCTCGCTCGTCCGCCCGCTAACGAGCTGTTAAAAATAAAACATGATAAAAATTGTTGTCAACAAATGTTGAAAATATTATATATATGAAAAATTAAGTGAAAACAGCATAACACAAATCACCAGCACGCACCGACTCTTCTGATTTCATAGAAAAACCATTCAAACTTTTCCCATTGATCTAAATTCAAACACTTTTATTCACTTCGGGAAAGGCAACGCATTTAAAAATAAATAAATTATTGTAATACCCAGAATTAATCAAGGCATTTGCCAGCCATATAAAATGTCTTGTTTACAACAATGCAGCACATCAAATTGTTTACAAATATATAAGAAAAACAACTAATTTTTGCGGCTAATCTTTTTCCAAGCCTTGACACACTCTTTTTACTATATATTTTTGATTTCGTGGATATATGGTAAAACTGCAACTCCATGTTAAAAGACAAAACAAATTTTTAAATTTTCATAGCAGACATCGCTGTTGCGTTTCTTTATGGCTTTTTTTATTTACATCAAATGAGGAGCAGCCTGGCTCCTAAATTAGCTGCCGTGCGACACTCGAAAATCACAACAACATCAACAAATTTAATAAAAAAGCCCCAGAGAAAAAAGTAAAAGGGCGGACACGTTGTCTTCTTCTCGTTTTTATGGCCATTTTCATTGTAATTTTTTAGTGTTCAGAGGGGCACAAGGTGTTGTCATTTTGTGTGTGTGTGTGAGTGTTTGTGTTTTGGGCTCTTAAACACTTTAAGTAAGTGTGGCTGGGATGGGACTATTTTTAAAATCATCAACCCTCCTGACCGTCAGCGGGCGTGTTCCTTCTGTCCAGCCGTAAGTTGGCATGTTAATTGAGTGTTCTAGAGGGGGCAAAATCGTATTGAGTAATGAATTTATTTGTGTGGATTTTTTGGGAGGCAAAAAATGCTAAATTAGCTTAGATGAGTGGACAACATTTCAAAGACATGTTCAGGTGTTAATTAACACCTATGATAGAGACACAAAGAGATAAAAAATAGTAAAAAAAATGAAGAACTTTAACAACAATCAAGTGAAAAATACTGGCAGGACAATGCACGACCACCATTCGCAGCTAACGGATCTCCATGGTAATAAAACCGCTAATTACTTAAGAAACTGCTTTTCAAGTCCACAAATGACCACACATAAGCCCATTGCCATAAATTTGACAATACTGAACCGCGATAATTACCATGGAAGACCAATGCTAAAGAATATAGTCAAGACCATAAGAAACACAACTCAACCCAATAGAAAAAAAAAAAAAACGCGGAAAAATCCCAAAGAGGATAAAAAAATAAAACAAACTAGTTACTTTCAAGATAGTGAAAAATCATGTCAGGATCAAAGCATAGGCCCGATATGTAGCTAAGGGGTCTCCATGGTAATAAAACCGCGAAATGCTTAAGAAACTGTTTTCCAAGACCACAAACTATTACACATAACTGCATTGCCTTTTAATGATAATACCGAACCGCGATAATTACCATGGATGACCAAAGGTAAAGAACATAGTTATGATCTTAAAAACTGTTTCAAACCACTGTCTGTTAATGACAAATCGTTAAATCGCGGAAAAATACCAAAGAGGATCAAAAAATATTAACAATTCCATACAAAATGTACTTCCTATCAAGGGAAAAATGCCAGGATCAATGCATAAGCGCCATTCGCAGCTAAGGGTTCTCCATGGGCTCCCGGCTCCCGATCAGTAGCTCTCAGCTCCGAGCGAGAGCCGAAAAAAAGGCGAGCGCAAGGCTCGCTCGCGAGCAATTCCGAACCCTGCATATATCTGATCAATCAAAGTTAAAATCTACACAAAGTGGCATAAAATTCATAAAGTGTGCCCATCCCAATTAATTATTCTCCATATAACTCGACTCTTGCTCATTCCATATTTATCAATTCTTCGTCAAATAGTTAAATAATACTAAATACTTTACTTTAAAACTGTGAGAGATGATGAATTTTTCAAATTGCGGAGTCTAAATTATATTTATTGAAACGAATTTGTGACATAAACCTCTTATACGGCCCTCTCCTTAGATGGTTCGTAGCTTTAAGAGATATTAGATAGAGTCTTCTGAAAGGTCTCTTTTCTTCAGTCTCGTTAAAACTTTCTACTCACGCTGGTTGACCTAAAAAAAACTTCACTCCAAATATGTTTATCAAAGATCTATGAGGGAACACTCGATCGAGTGTCTCAACCACTGCAAAAAGAGTATTCAGTCTTTACTTTCCAATCTTGGTATGTTACCCGCCCTCAATCGTGTGGCTCATTTCCAATACTCGTGCTAGCAGCGGGTTGATTATGATAGAGTCATGGAGTATATGTCTCTCTATTGAGATAACAATAACAATTTAACGGCGTTTACCGTTGCCTCTTCAAAAGCAATAAAAGATGCACATACCCATGTATTACAAGTGTGTGCGATGAGAGTGTACGACTGTTACTCGCACATGAAGTCAACATTGGGAGAATGGACCAATTTAACGGACCACAACAAAAGTGTCACACCAATACGGTTTTTCAGCTCTTGTAATTGTTGACAAAAAAACTTTTTCGGATCCCTGATGTGTAAAAACTTTTTTTTATTCTTAAGGTATTTGTTAACTGGCCAAATGCAGTTAACCTGAAAAAAATAGAGGCAAGCTAACTTCGGCTCGACCGAAGTTTATATACCCTTGGAGCTTGATATGTGGCTGACAGTTTTTATGGCAGCTATAGTATAGCTAGTAGTCCGATTTCGACAAATCTTGTTGAAATTATGTAAAATCATTGAAAACTTATAAATACGAGCGTTTGGAGCGATAACATTGAAAACAAAAAAGTTTTCTCACTAGGACTATTTTTCAGACCTAACTTTTGTATGGCAGCTATACTATATAGTTGTCCGATTTCGACAAGGCTTGGTGAAATCATGTGAAATCATTAAAAACTTATAAATACGAGCGTTGGGAGCGATAGCATTGAAAACAAAAAAGTTTTTCTCACAAAAACTAGTTTTTCAACCGATAGTTCCTATGGCAGCTATATGATATAGTCATCCGATCCGGCCGGTTCCGACAAATGTGCAGCGTATTTGTACCAAAAAGACTTCGTGCAAAGTTTGGTTAAGATAGTTTGGAACAGACAGAACAGACGGACGGACAGAACAGACGGACGGACGGACAGACGGACATGGCTATATCAACTCAGCTCGTCATGCTGATCAAGAATATATATACTTTATGTGGTCGGAGATGCTTCCTTCTGTGCGTTACAAACATCCGGACAATTTCAATATACCCCTCCAAGGGTATAAAAATGTAATTATTGTAGGTGTGACCGCATATTTTGAAGACAAAAATCTCGAAAGGGCACGATACCAAATATTTTTTTCGATACTTTAAATAACTTTACAACACATTTACACTTATATTTTGTATACTCTGTACCAAAGGTACAAAGAGTATATTAAGTTTATGCAAAAGTATGTAACAGGGAGAAGGAATCATTTCCGACCATATAAAGTATATATATTCTTGATCAGCATCAACAGCCAAGTCGATTTAGCCATGTCCGTCTGTCTGTATGAACGCGTCGATCTCAGAGACTGTAATTGATAGAGCCACAAGTTTTGGCATGTATGTAGGTGAATACTGTATAGCCACGCCCGTCAGTCCTTCTGTCTGTCCGTCTGTCCGTCCGTCCGTTTGTCTGCCCCTCTGTACGTCCGTCCGAGATGGTAAGAGATAGAGGTTTGACATCTATGGGACAAATGCTTCTTATACTTGCAGGCAGATCAAGTTTATTTTAAATTTTTGCCACGCCCCCTTCCGCCCCCGCAATTTGGAAAAAACGTAATATCTCCTACAGTTTTAAAGATAGACGATTTGTACCTGCTGGAGATAGTTAGTAATTAGCAAAATGTATCGATTTGCCGAAGAAATGATAAAGATCGGATGAGCGGTTCTCAAGTTATGAGCAAATAAGTAAACCACCCCTTCGCCCACCCACTCCCTACCTTAAAGAGAGAGAATAGAACGCAGCGCAGCCTGCATCAGCTTCTACCGGTAGAGTATGTTATAGTCGGACTGACCGACTTTCTCACTTGTTTTGGTTTACGATACATATAGATAAGTGTGACAAAATATTAAATACATTCACCAACATCGAACCGTCAGAACATATATAGATCTACTGATCTGTGGATGAAAAAATTGATAGCGTAAATTTTAAAGCGAACACTTTGGCTTTTCTAACGATAATCCCCATATGATCAGAAAAGTTTATATTATGTCTGTTACCAAAGCCACTTTTATATTTACATTTTTATTAACATCAATGTTAAAATCCGCCTTGAAGGACCAACATTTTGTGTTCAAGCTAAAGGCTAATGATAGCACAGACCAAATCAACTTTATCAGAGATCTTTCAGAAATCTGCAGATATTGAATCATTAGCAGATATTGAATCATTAGTGACTCGAAAATTCTCGGTTACCAAATTACAGGACGAACTTTAAACAAATTGAACTGTACAGCTCGAAGCCAAATAAATTTTATTCGCACCGTTCTCCTTTCTTTTGATCTAGTAGCCGAACTTATTGTTCTATGTATTATTCAACACTTTCGTATTCTAAATAAATATGAAACCGGAATAGGATGCTGGGTATAAATTAGTCTACTCTCCCTGTCTTGGCTTGTTGTCTAATAAACGCAACGTGTTTTTTCCCTGCCAACCCAATGCTGCATTCCAATCTTCTCCAGAGAGATAGAGAGAGAGAGAGAGAGTGAGAACGTCGGGGATTGCTCACTCACAAAGCAATCTGCAGGTGTTCCTTTCGTTGTGATAAACAAATTGTTTGTCTTCGTTACGTTATTTCTCTCCTTTATGTGCCTTGTGCTTAAATTCTTTTCATTTTACTTTCTGGCTTATTGGAAAATATTTTTCTTGGCAATTTAGTTGAAGTTTTTCCAACGTTGCCGTGCAACATGTGTTCGGTCTCCTTTTGCTTGCTTTATTTATTTAATAAGCCTGTTTCAGACAGTTTCAGACAGTTCTCCTCTTCAACTGCATTTACTAGCGCGTTTTGCGTTATTGAAATGAAATGCTATGAAGTTTTTTTTTTGGCAAAATTGCAACAATTTGAATTCTTGGCATTGCTTGGGGTTGTGTGGCATGACCTTGATTTTGAACTTACTTATTTTAATGGAAAATGCAATAAACTTAAATTGAGGCCAGGGTGAGGGCAATGTCTTGTTAAGGTGTGGTGGGATTTATGATTTAATGTTTTGACTTTTGTACAGTCAAAAATTAGATTACAGAGCATTAACAGTATGTTAAGACAACTCCAAACTGAATGTATTTATTAAAAGACAGCCTTATGTCGATGGAAATGCCACCTGAAAATCTATTGATTTAGACAGATTTGAATTCAAAAAGAGTGTGTTTCGAGAGATCGGCAATGTGAGCAGAGAGCTGCCACTGGCAATTGAGAAAACTCAGATTACTTTACATTGACCGAACTTGTGTTTTGTAGCTCTTTCTTCAGTCTTAGATAGAAGAAATTAGGCTTTAATTTCGCTTCTCTTCGCACTTTGGCTTCTCTAAAAGCACTCACAACCACGCTTACATATGCAAAAGACACTTTGGAAGTTTGCCTTAGACAAAACAGTCAATGAAAGACATGAGGAAAAAACTTGAACATCTTAATTGGCTTCTGTGAAAGTACTTGATTCTTTTCGCACTTTGGCTTCTCTAAAAGCACTCACAACCACGCATACATACGCAAAAGACACTTTGAAAGTTTGCTCTCGACAAAAAAGTTAGTAAAAGACATGAGGAAAAGACTTAAACATCCTAATTGGCTTCTCAAAAATCATTCACAACCACGCATACATACGCAAAATACACTTTCGAAGTTTGCTTTAAACTAAACGGTCAGTGAAAGACATGAAGAAAAGACACAAAACATCCTAATTGGCTTCTCTAAAAGCACTCACAACCACGCATACATACGCAAAAGACACTTTGGAAGTTTGCCTAAAAAACGTTCAAAAAAAAAAAAAAAAAAAAATTCAACACCCCCCCCTTTGCTCCCAAAGCACCACAACCACGCATACATACGCAAAAGACACTTTGAAAGTTTGCTTTAGACAAAACTGTCAGTGAAAGACATGAAGAAAAGACATAAAACATCTTAATTGGCTTCTTTAAAAGCACTCACAACCACGCATACATACGCAAAAGACACTTTGGAAGTTTGCTCTCGACAAAACAGTCAATGAAGAAAAGAAAATCAAAAAAAGATTAAGCGCATCGTCCATTAAACACAAAGAATTGAATGTCTCTTTTCGTTGTCATAGATGGTAAAAAATTAAGCTTCCTTTCGCTCTTAAAACATTTCTAAAATTGCCTTTCAAACTTTATCAATCCTTTCAAAAATACTATATTTAAAAATTTGCTGGGCTTGAATATTGCAATTTTTAATGCTCTCGAAAATCCTTTTCTTCATGTCAATTATTCACTATTTTTGGTTATCCGTCTCTCGTTCCTCATTTGGTGGGTCCGCCTGTTTGCCATTTATCTATATCGAAGCGACATTAAGAATACAATGACCACACTTCTTGACATACCATGGTCAAATTTTTGTGCATTTGTCAAAGCGTAAATAAATCACAAAAACGCCAAACAAACAAAATTTCTTCTTTTTTTTTTTTGTTGTCTTTCTATTTGCGTTTTGGGGGGCTTTTGTTTAGTAGAAAATGAAAATGTCTCATGCACTCGAAAAAAATCAAGTTAATGAGGAATCTGACACAGTTTTACAGCCAAGCAAAGTGGAGACGCCTACGCCCACTTGCTCCCCGGGAAGATTAGGATGTTTGTTTTTTTAGCAAAGAGAATCAACCTCGATACCGTTGATGACAGCTTCAAGCGAAAGTTGGCGTTGAAAATATCAAAAATAAATATCAAATGCAAATTTTATGCCACATTTAAAATAGCCAATGCAACATTTTGTAATTTATCAACGCCCGCACATGTGTGCGTGGCAGGCGAAAGGCGGCAGGCGGCAGGCGTGCTACAGCTGCGGTGGCCAAATGCAAATGCAGACATTTCATGACACTTCTCTAAATAGTTTTGCGTGCGACGCAACACGGCCACCACAAAATACACATACACACACACACGGTCACTCGAGTGCCAAAACGTACCCGCACGCCATTAAAAATGTTGCGAAAATTACATAGCAAACTGAAAGGTGTTCTAATGAGGCGTGCGCCGGAGTCTTTGACTCGCGAATGAGGTGAGAAGATGTGTTGTGTGTAGGAGAATGCAACATGATGATAATGATAGTGAGAAGGACAAAATCTTTGTTAAAAAAAAACACACACACAAAAACAAGTAATTGCTAAGTTTATGAAAAGCTGGAGAACATTTTGATATTTAGTTTATGGAAATAGAGATGTCAAAAGGAATTCAAAAATTAAGGAACGTTTTTCTCTAATTGCTAGTACAACGTTTTCACTGAGTGTTTGAAAACCCAACATTCAACAAAAAATGAGCACAAATTGTTACCAAAAATAAGCAATTGGAACCAATTGTTTTTAAGAAGGGAAACATCCTATTTGTGGTGGCAACGTTCCTGGATCTACGTATTCCAAGAAATGACGGCTTGAAATTCCGTTCCATTTTCAAGAGCTTGATTTCATTTGATATTGTTTCATTTTTGTAACGAAGAAGGGCATTTTATAACCCAATTGGCCGTCTGTTGGACAGAGTCATAGGGAATGAAGCAAGAAAACCTCAGAGGACGTAAAACAGTAACGCATCAATTATTAAAAGTGGAAAACCAAGGTGTTAGTGTTCTTTCCGTCTCGACCCTCCATACCTGTAAAAACTCAAAGACAATCGCGAGCTTTTCCGTATAAAGTGTAAAAAAGAAAGGATAAACAAAATCATTTCAAATTCATTGATAATATTGATTTCATTATACAAACGATACGACTATAGAAATACTAAATTTTATTTAGGGATGGATTATTTCATGTATGAAAATAATAGAAAACCTATCGAAAGGCGTTTAAGAATAATTCCCAAGGCTGTGGAGTATAGGAATCAGCTATGATAAAAGTCAATCCTTTATCGCACAAGAATTAAGGAACGCCATCGTTTCGCACAATTTGTAGGCTCGAACAAAGAAGTCAAACGAGGCATGCCTATTGGCACAGTGGCAAGCAAAAGTGTTGGCCGGCCTTACTTAACCTCACTCTTCCTGGTTTTAACAAAAATGGCTTTGCCAACCCAGCGCATGGGCTCTAATCAATCCTCAATGGGAGTGGTGACAACTGGCTGTGGCCCGTGAATCGAAAAACCACAGTGATTCCCCGTTAAACCAGATCGATCGGCTTCAAAGACAGTAATACACACTTTTGGGGTCTATGCCGCTGACTGCGTCAAAGGATTCACAAATTAACAAACTCACTATAATGCGTCACTTATTTTCACCCCCCAATATATAAGGTTGATATCTATAATCATATAGTGATAAGACATTTGACCTGATCATCACACTTGAAGCTAAACCGTAATAGCTAGAAACTTCAAAATTTCACAATAACTTCCTATAGTGATCGGACGTTGTACTAAGAAAGCATTTCCTCAACGCAGCTCCCATTGCTCTCCAAAACGAAAAAAACGTTTAAGTGCTGAAAATATTTACTAGATGTGTGTTTTCTTGATATCAAAAATAACGAAAAATTATATTTGTTTAAAAATACAATAAAAATACAATTTGAAAACAAAAAAAATCTTCGCTTGAGTCAGGCCATGATTCGAACCCACAGCTGCTGACATGGGCGGCTGACTCTCTACCTTCGAGCCACTTTGGCCTTTTTCAATTCGGTGGCAGACCACTTATAATTATGAAGCGCTCAGTCCGCAAGGCATATTTCTTTTGTAATCTATTATAAAGATAAAGATTCTCAAATAAATGCTTAATTGTTTGAATGGAATTTTAATATCCCTATTCTAGCGATACTTAGTCCTTGGTTCCTCCCAGGGGGGCGAAAACATTTCGTTATTCACACGTACACGACCCGAACGTTTGCCGAAGCTGAGACCAAAAGAGCAGAAAGCCGTCATTCGCTCGCAAGAGTTCGAATCGACATCAATACTCTCTCACTTTTTGGCCTCGCTCTATATCTATAAAAAGAGAGTGTACTGACTGGCTGACTGACTGATTCACTAACTCAATGGCAATCATCGCACAGCCTAAACGGTAAGAGATAAAGGGCTGTAATTTGGAGAGGAGTTCTGTTAGTGGAGAAGGTGCGTACTAAGACGGAGCCCACGAGGAAAATGGACGGAAAATTCTGCACTCAAAAACTATTTTTCTTCCGATTGGCTTTAACCTCGGTTTGTAAGGATGGAATACGAAATAGTTTGAAATGTGATTTTCTGATGTTGGAAAATTTTATCCAAAGGTCGGAAAATTCTGCATAAAAAAGTATTTTCCATCCGATTTCCTTGAAACTCGGTTTGTAAGGACAGACTACGATATGATTTAAAATGGGATTTTTCTTACCAAAAAACCGCCCCCAGGTTGGCTTAAAAATCGGTTTGTATAGATGTAATACGAATTAATTTAAAAAGCGTCTTTTCAAAGTCGGAAAATTTTACCCGACTGCCGTAAAATTTCCAGCAAATTCTGCGAGAAGAAAACTATTTATCATCCGATTGGCTTGAAGATCGGATTCAATTGATGAAATAGAAAAATGTCGGAAAATCTGATCCCCGCGAGTGAAAATGCGCAGAAAATTCTGCATGCAAGAAAACTTTTATTCATCCGATTGGCTTAAACGATAGAATACGAATTAATTTGAAGCATAATTTTCCAATGACGGAAATTCCGCCCCAGGCGCGAAATTTCAGGAAAATTCTACATGGAAAATAACTACTTTTCATCCGATTGACTTGAGATTCTGTTTGTACGGATAAAATTCGCAATTATTTTAAGTGTGATTTTCCAATGATGGAAAATCCGACCACGGTCTGATATTGGTTTTATACTGTTAAAGGCGCAGCGAAGCGCGACGGGTTATGTGCTAGTAAGATATATATGTCAAAGGCTTCAGTGGAGTACGAATTGCACGAGGCACGTGGACTAGCACTGTTATATCAGAGCATCAAATTTCGTTACAACCGTATTGATCATGGTCTGGATGGAACAGAATTAGCCAATATAACCGGTAGCCAAGCTGCGAATTTCACAAGTCAGACACTGCAAAGTACTTTTTGACAAAATCCCAAATTGTGCCGCTTGCGAAATTATTAGAGAGTCGTCGCAGAGTAGTCAGATCATCTCGTGATGAACCTGTAACTGGTTCGCTTTCCTAAGTCAGTTTGGCTGCAGGGCATTTGAAATTCGAAAATATTTAATCCAAATGGCTTAGAAAATAACCGTCCTCACACGAGCGCTTATAGTTTGTGGCATACATTCATATTTTTAGCCGAGCCTAGACTCTACAAAGAACACCTTTGAATGAAACTTCCCCCCCCCACAAAAAAAAGAAAAAAAAAAAAAAAATCAACAACAAAAAAAAGTTAAAAAGAAAAGTTAAATGTTTTTTTGGTACCCCTGTTCAAGGTGGTCGCGCAAAGGCGTTCGTTTCCAACACCAACAAACCCGGGACCAATATTTGCGATCTCTGGTCACTTTAATCAATGAACAAAACTCTGCGTTGAATTTTTTCTCACCCACGGGGGGGGGGTTTTGGTTTTTGTTTTTTCCCCCAATATTATATGTACATATTTATACATAAAACAAACCCTCGTTGAATATATTCAGCTCATACCGGTAAACAGAATCAAGAGGTTGAACTAAGGTTTTTGTGTTCGAAAACAAAACTTGAAACGGAGAGATCGAGAACAAGAGGCACGCAAGAAATTACTCAAATTCCCCACTTGAAATTCAATCAACTTACCAAAGAAGAAGGAGAGACAAAAAGAGGCCGTAATAAATTTGAAGGGGCAAAAACACGCGAAGCAACAAAGTGGCAAATAAATTTGCACTTGCATCATCATGAACCACACAGTGGCAACGTCTACAATGGATATCCATGGCAGCCAGGGCGTCGGGTCCAATTGTTTTTACTCGCAGCTCGACTGCGCGCCAATGTGTGAAAAACATGCCGCAAAATTGCCGAAAAGCCACACGCACACATTCACACACACACACAGAAATTGAGGCTGCTGTATTTTGCCCATTTTTGTAGTCAAATTTCGGGCCTCCCCCTTACACACTCATACACACACACGCTGACGTCTTTTACTTCGCGTACAACGTGGCGTATGAATATCGAAAAATTTTCAATTTTTATTGTTGTTGTTTTCAACTTGCGCAATGTTTACACACAGCCAAAGTCAAAATTCATGTAAAATGATGCGAGAGGCAGTCAGAGGGGTTGAGTTGTTGTGCATTAATTTTGCATATTGCAGACATATGTTCCATCCAAAACAGAGAGTGAAAGAGAGAGAAAGAGAGAGAAAGAGAGAGAAAGAGAGAGACCAACAGCAACAGGCAGTTCCATATACACCGCCGTATGGCATCTATATTTTATACATATTTGTTCCATACTGTCCAGTTTTACCTCGTTTGGCAATTGCGCCTGGACTGGCCTGGCCAAGAAATTCAGCTGAAAAATCCGAAATGAAAGCGCACGCATTTGTGCAAATAAACAAACGATTGGAACCAGGAGGAGGTGTAGATGTAGGTGGTGGCTGGAGCAAAACAATGCCAACTGGAAATGGAAATGGACAGTGGGCAGTAGTCAATGGGTATTGAGCGTACTGTTAGTTGGACTTATAATTCCAGAAAAATGGAAAATGTTTGACTCTATGTTTGGTTCTTGGCAAATGAATACAGACGAGGGCCAGTTCAATTTTATGGGGTTGCTGTGAATACGTCCTATCAAAAAAGTTGAAGGGTTTTCAATCCGTTTCAATCCGTTTATGAGCAGAATATATTCAACGCTGAGTTTTGTTCGATATAAAAATATGCACATAAATGTCCTTTAAAAAAACTTCGGCTCAACCGCTCGTTGCGTTTGGACTGAATATATTCAACGCTGAGTTTTGTTCATTAAATAAAAAAAGTTAGATTTTTGTGTATGAGGAAATGAAAAACAAAATGGATTTTTACAGTTTTCTGGTCCTTAAAATTATAATTAAAAGTTTCTTATAATGTTGTGCGAGTCTTGTTTTAGACAAGTTATGGACAAAACTCTAACTTAAATGACCTAGAGTCTGCTTAAAAAAGTTCTATGATTTTCAATCAAAAAGGTCACTAAAACAATCACTTTGTTTCTTATCCAATCATAGGTAGTTCAACAAAGGTCTTTAACAAATATGAATACAGTGTAAACTCCAATTAAGAAACGTCCTAATGGACGAAAAAAAATTTCAAAACTATTTCCCATATTCATATGCACATACTTGACTTTATAACTTTCTATGTCTCTCAATTAGTAAAACTCAATTGCAAGTAAAAAGTTAACTTTGACATGGAGAAAATGCACTTTTATTGGCTCGAACTCAAAACATTACTATTTCTACGAACAAAAGCAAAAGAAATAGCAGTCAAATTGAGTGTAACTAATTTTATTGTGTCACTTGGATGGATAAACAAAGGGCACATACGGACTAATGTGACTTTAAAGTGCTTCAAAGGCTTTTGGGGGAAAAAGTTGAAACAGTTTATAGTTAACGGAAAAGTTTAAGAATCTTTTTCATGGTTACTTTGTAATGTAATACGGAGGGACCCAGAGCCAGCTTAACAGCGTCATCTTGCAAAGCGCTGAAAACCAAAGAGTTACATTACACAACAACATACCTATATTATATGTATTACTTATTTATAAGTGCTTAGCTGCTAAAGATTAGAAGTTCATGCTCCATATTTGAATCCATTAAATTATCTTCAGCAAGTCGTCTGGGTAAGTGTCCTCCATTGCATTTACGGAACTAAAGTTTGATAGGGAATGCAATCCGCCAATCAGGTTGTGGAAAAACAGAGTTCTTTATGTACTCCTGTTTATTAATGAAAATACTAGAGAGGGCTTAAAAATTACAAACAAATCGTTATCGACCGATATATCGATCACTCTATTCATGACACTTAGAACTAGGTATCGACTGCGGTCCCAAGGGACTAAATAGTTCACGGAGTCGCAGCCCAGGTTTGCTACAATATGTTATCAGGATCAATAAAGTCCATTCTAATTTCTAGAAAAAATTACTCTTAATTTCAGTTTAATTTTTTATTTCATTCATACTTATTTGCAGTAGAACGAACTTAAACTTAAATTGCTTGCGGTTAAACTAAATTGCAGTATGGACTTTATCTCTTTCTGCATAATTTGCATGAAAATAACATTTAACAGTTTTGGTATTAAAATGTCTCTCTGTCATCATCCCTCCCCCTGTTGTTTTTAGCCTTTGTCCTGGCATGCTGTTAGTCTTTCTGGGGGCAATTAAAGTCAGTCTCTTGTCTGATAACTTCATTTCCGTTGAACAAACAACAACAGCTGTGTGCGAAGTTCGCACGCACACGCAGAGGACAGATTAATAAATTGTCAAGCGCAGGCAATGTGGGTCAAAATATGGCTGGCTCCTCTTTCTATTTCTATTTTCTTTCTTTCTTTTTTTTTGCCTATATAAATAGCAGCTTCTCGTATAAAGTTGAAGCAGGTGCAGTGAAAATGTTGCATTTCCTTTTGCTAGCTGAGTTGCATGTTTGTGCACTTGTGCCCTGGCCTTTGGCACTTGGCACTTGGCCCTTCCCCATTTTTGCATGTGTCAGCTCACAGAATTGCATTTTACACTCAGTGACATGCAATGACTGACCGGAGAACAAATCTCTAGAAGCTTGCAGGCGGCACGTTACCTTTTAACTTTTCAATTTCAGTCACAAATCCCTCTTCACACACATGCACACGCCATTTACGTGGCAGGACAATGCAATCAACATAAATACAAATCCCCAAACTATTTTAATGTCAACTTGACCTTCCTCTAAATAAAAAGAAAAGAGAAAAGGGAAGCCAAAGGTTGACTGCTCTCGTAATGAAAAAGTTTTCCCACAAACTTGAAAAGGCTTTCAAAAAGTGAAGAGTTCAAGCTAAAAACGCATACAAACTCAGTTTTGGCCGTTGGCCAAAGTTAACAGCTAACTGGTCGTATACGTAATATAAACGAGCTGTGCAATGCCTGGGCATCTATCTCTGGCAACCCATCAAAAGCTGCCAAGTAAAGCCCCATGGAAATGAACCTGAAAGGTGTTAACTTGAGTTTGGGAATTTGAAAGAGGACTCTTGAATATTCGAAGATTGATGTGCACTTTTTTATTAAATTTTATATAATGCAATAAGGCAACAGAGTGATATCAACTAATCAGGAATGAATGATAGCCAAAACGTGTGGCACCGTCATGTTGAAACCCTTGGAGAAGGTATATTAAAATTGTGTTGTAGCAACAGCGTCCAATGAGTCAACTGCGGAGTTTGAAACTTAAAATGTTTTCGTATTGCTATGGTCAAGTAAGTGACTGTATATGTGAGTGCAATTTTCAATGACCGTTTTGTAGTTCAGTCTTATATGTAAGGGTGTGCTTATAATATGCAACATTTCTTACGGGAACTGTTGTATTGTTGTTCCTGTTGCCCACATTTGAGAATTCTGATGAGTTTGTGCTCTCAGCACATTGGGTATCTCTCCAGACCAATGCCCCAATAGTTTAGTTTTTAATTTGGATTTCGTTGTGGCAATGTATACTTCACACATGGGATTTTGTATATCAAATTACTTTTTTCCAGCGTCGATATTTTGGCCATTGGTTTTTAATACCAATCCAGTTTTAATGTGTAGTTTTTGGTCAACTTCTAACTCAATTGTGAACCTTATATAATTATGTTTTGAAGTGTTTCATTAATATCGTCCTGTCTTACTATAGCAAATAAGTCATCCACATATTTGGTGAGAAGTCTCACGTTTGAAATCTTGCTTAAAATGGCGATCCCATAGGTAGTCCTCTAAGCTGTGAATAAATGTTCTCGTCAAATTACAAGTATCTGTTTTCCGTGGAGCAGATGGTCAAGATATCAATTAACAACTTCTTTGGTATATTGATGTGTGCAGAAATTTTCCCCCATTTCTTTCATCATCATCATAGATGATGTGGCTGTCATACATAGCTCTATGGTGTTCCTGACACTATATTTGGAATCCTTTGGGATCTTGTCTTTATGTATTTTTGTATAGTAAATCTTAGGTGTTAAATTTTTGTCCTCGCTGTCTCCTGTTCTTCCTTCGATCACCAATTCCTCAGCGTCATGTTAAGCAGTGCCAGGACTGGTCATGCGAAAATGGCGCCATCTATTAGTGAGCTTGGGAAATCACTTAACTAACATTGTGTTCAAAATGAAAATGAAATTGTTATTGTGTTACCCTTGCAAAGGGTATTATAATGTTTGCCCGGAAGTTTACAACGCACAGAAATATTCATTTCTGACCCTATAAACTATATATATTCTTGATCAAGGCGGCGAACTGAGTCGATTGAGCTTTGTCCGTCCGTCTGTCTGCCCGTCTGTCCATTTCAAAGCAAACTTGTCTCCTAGTTTTGAAGCTACCGAGCTGAAACCTTTGGATATTCTTTTTTTTTTACTGTAGGAACCGATGACTATATCTTATACCTGTCATAGGAACTATTGGTCGAAGAATGTGTCTTAGTCAGAAATTTTTTTTTGGTTTTAATGTAAACGTTTCCAAACTCAGCAGCTATAAATATTTTATATTTTCAGACAGATTTGGAAGTTTTAGTCAAAATCGGATGACTATATCTTATAGCTGCCATAGGAACCATCGGTTAGAAAATCGGTCTTGGAGAGAAAAACTTTATTGTTTTCAATGTTAGTGTCCCCGAATCCGGCCTATACTAATGCTATATGCTTGCGCACAGATAAAACGAGAGCGCAAGTTAAAGTCGGCTCTTAGACTTCGATTTACCCGTTACTTATGAAAAAACATGTTTAACAGTGTTTCTGCATTCCTTAGGGTGAACATCTAAAAAGTATGCAACACTTTTTTAACTCGGCTATTTTTCACATTTTTGCTCATACCGCTCATCCGATCCTTATCTTTTTTTTCGGCAAATTTATTCGTTTTGCTAATTACTAACTATCTCTAGAAGGTACAAATCGTCTATCTTTAAAACTGTAGGAGATGTAACGTTTTTTCCGAATTGCGGGGGCGGGAGTGGGCGTGGCAAAAAATTTGAAATAAACTTGATCTGCCTGCAAGTATAAGAAGCATTTGTCTCATACATGTCAAACCTCTATCTCTTAGCATCTCTGAGATCTGTTTGTTCATACGGACGGACGGACAGACTGTCAGACGGACAGGCGGGCATGTCTATATCGACTCGGCTGTTGATGCTGATCAAAAATATATATACTTTATATGGTCGGAAATGACTCCTTCTGCTGTTACATACATTTGCACGACTTTAGTATACCCTTTTTACTCTACGAGTAACGGGTCTAAAAATGTTGGTCAAAGTCAGATGACTATATCTTATAGTTGCCATAGAAATGGGTTTTATCTAGATAAATTTGTTGCATTCTTAGACTTTGGGATTTCAGAACAATTTCAAGGGTATACAAATTTCTGCACAGACGAAGTTAGCTTGGCTCTCTCGATTTTTCTTTTATTGTTGTGGTGTGGCGTGAGTGAAGGGAGTCAGTAAGAAAGAGAAGATCTTGCTGAGGGTCAAACGCAAAAAAACAAAAAAACTGAAAATGTTTTTCATTTTTCCTCCGTCAACAAACGGGTTGGTCCTGAAAGTATTACCGATTTTAGTGACCTCTGTTCAATATACATATAATACTTAAATGCCGAAAAATAGGCTTCTTGGGTCATCTTATCATATCTATCCATAAAAGTCTTTCCGAACAAATGGGAATCCTACACAGAAAAAAAAAAAATATCTCTGAGTATGGATATTCGAAATAAATTGTCTTTGAAAATATCCAATGGATCCCAAAGAAGAATAGTTAACTATCCAGTCCAAATGGATACCGAAAATATCCTTAGGATCTTTAAAAACTATCCTTTTTTTCTCAGTGTGTATGCTTGACTAATTTCTTGACCAATCTTTTTCATATTTAGTTGAGTATTTCCATAATGGGAAATCTTTTGAAAACCATTAAGGGCTTGTATGCTCATAATATGTTTTGAACATTGAACTTTGTGCTCAATAAAATTTGTGTGTTTTTTTTCGCGTAAAAACACATGCAGACCACTTTAGTTCATTGACATTTTGGCAAATTGTGAAACAGCAACTGTCGGCCCATGCTGGATTTTTAGGTGTCCTCATTTATGAGTTGAGAAAACAATCTGCCACGAACCATAATGAAAACTGAAGCAGCAGCCATCAAATGGCAATTAACACTTTCCACGCATTATTTTCAATATAGATTTTCCGATTCTAATTGATGGGCCGCCTGGCCAATAACCTCCGGGAATACAAAAGTTGTACAATTAGTGGAAATTTGTTGATCATTTTGTTTAGCTAATGTTTGCTTGAGCGGACTTTTTTATTGGTTTCTTTAGTTGCGCATTTCCCATTTTGAATGTTTATTACGTTTGAGTTAAACAATTGCACATTAGTCATTTGTTGCTTACGAAGTGAGTACACGTGTCCCTTTGGCCTTTTGTTGGGTTAATTGGCAGCAGCAGCGACATCATAATCATAAATTTTTATGGGCCTGCATTTATTTTTAACCCAATTTCCGTTGGCCCATAGTTTCGTTTTTTTTTTTTTGTCATATCAACGAATCTTGTCGCTTTATTTTTCTCCTGCTTTTCCTCGGCTGCTTGTCAGCCTTTTTAGAATTTATGTTATGTTTTTCATACATTCTTTTGGTTTGTTCTGCTATAAAATATTTGCTGCTGCCTTTGGTCTAACCGGCTGCCCGACCAACTGACTCACTGACTGACTGGCTGGCTGAGAGACTGAGCATCTCCTCCCTCTTGGCATGGCGCAACAGATTTCTTTTGCTTCACACGCATTTGACTTTCAAATGAAGGACAAATATTGGACGTCGGGCGCGAGAGCAAACAAACAAGCATAATGTTGAGGGCGGACTGTGAAAGTTTTTGCATTGGGTTGGATTTTTGGTAGAGGTGTCTACGCCCTCCGCCCTCCGCCCTCCACTCACTGTCTGCTGCATGTTTTATTTCAACTTTGTTCTTGTGTTTTGTTTTTTTTATTTTGGAGGTTTTGAATATAAATTATGTGCGTAATTTGATTTTAAACTGACTGTTATTGCCTATTTCTTTTTTAGTCAGGGTAAAAACTGAATGGAAATGTGTTTAAACAAGCTGGGGATATCATTTTGAGCGGAATTCGTGGTTGTTTTTTTGGTGGCAAGCAATTGTATTAATTACTCTATTTGTATTTTCTTCTCGTTTGCAGGTAAGCTTTTTCATGTTTTGGTAAACGGGAGCCGGTCTTAAATGAGTGAGTAATTTAAGCCCTTAATGCTGTCTCAATTCATTTGATAAAGACAGTCAAACATAGATCAACAAAACTCACAACCAGAGGTCTCAAAAATTGGTCCCCCGTTGGACTGTTTCAGAGAACGACTGAGTAGAGGTTCCGAAACAACCTTTAAATACGCTCTCTTCCTCTTTTTGTGAGAGAAGGGGAACATATACTTTGTTTATTTTTCCCCTTAGGTCTGTCTTTGACCTTTTGGCCAAATTCACGCTTTCAAAAGGTCTTCTTTGTATGCATGCTTCGGTTTGTAAGATTACAGTCTAGGCTCGGCTAACAATATATATATATATGCGACTAACTATATGCGCTCTCTCTCTCTTACGATTCGCTCTCTGCTTATGCCCAGCGGCACAGCTTCATGAGGCGACTTTTAGTCCAAAGAACATTACACCGTAATGTATCTACATTACATAATATCATACTTTGTGTACCGTTTAGTGGGCGGTGTATCCACATCGTTGATTACATTTCTTATATTGTAATATGGAGTTGTAATAGAGCTCCTAAAAGCGTTCAGCTATTGCTTACTTATCGATTACAAAGTAATAAAGATAAATAAAGATAAAGATTTTGAAAGCTAGCAGTCCACAAAGCAAAGTAAACTGGGTTGTAATCGATGCAGTATGGCACACATCCTTTGTAGTGTTTAGTGTAATGGGTGCGTAACTTTGGCGCTCTCTTGAGTCTACAACCAACTTACAGTTTGGTCTTCGAGAAGCACGCATTTTTGGACCGATTGAATGACTTGGGCCTGGTCTGGGGTTACTCTCTGAGCGTTTAGTGCTGGCTATCCACTCTGAAAAATCTCAATTTGAGATCTGACAAACCTTGTCAACCATGGAAAAGCCTGCTGCTGAAAAAGTAAAGAAATACCTTCTTTATTATGAATTTCCGTTGAAAGAAATTCTCTATATAACGAATTCGTACAACGCACGTGACACTTGACTATACAAATGAAAAATCACCGTCCTTAAATTAAGTTAATATTTATGCTAAGGAAAACCAACAACACACAGCCTATACACATGTACATAATTGTTTTTGATCGAGTCATAGGGCACTTAAAAATTGTTAGGGTAACAGTAGTGTCCACAAATAAACTTGCTAAGAATCGAAACAGGAATAAAAATTTTTCATTCTTCACTTCCATCCACTGTCAAGATCACAGCGCAACTTGTCAAGTTATCGGCGCCAAGCGGTGTTTCAGAAACGGTTTCTCTTAGCATGTTTAAGGCTTTTTTCACTCACATTCAGAGTAAGAGAATTTCTAAAAAAATGTGAGTATGTGTAAATATTTACGTTTTTATCCAAACAAATTGTCAGTGTTATCTATACTTATAAATCTGTAGGCCCGACTGACATATTATTAACCCTCAGCCAAAATTGCTTATCCTAGAGATTTTAGATTTGGCATGGACCTTCGTTTAGCTATCAAGGCGCGCACTAAGACGGAAAATTTTGAAAATTTGTCCTCGAAGTGGGCAAAAGGGGCCACATAAAAGAATATTGCGGCGCGAGAGAGAGTAAGCATGATAGTAGTGAACGACCCACACTCACACAAATAGCAAACACAAGAAAAAGATCAAAAAGACTTCTGTGGTGCTTGTGCTGCTGTCGACTTCTAAAAGCAATCATGAGCTTTTGCTTCGACTTATGAACGGAACGAAATCAAAATGAGCGACGACTGCAGTTGCTGCTTGCTTTTGATCAAATATCGTTTGACTGTTGCTGGCATAAGCAAAAGCAACAGTTCATATAGAAAAGTTGGAAAAAGTCGAAGCTGCGAAAAGTACAATTTTGTGACTTTTGCTAATTCGACAGAAGCAATTTAAACACTGGTTCAAGGCGCGCACTAAGAAAGAAAATTAGGAAAATTTGTATTACAAATGTGCCATGCATCTTTTGGCTTTCTGAGACAGATGACAGCGCTGCTATAAAAGACATGTGTTGGTATAAGAAGGGAAGGGGAAAGAGTGGAGAGCGGTTGAAGATGGAAGGGAGGGTAAGGGGTGAAAAATAGGTAGCCAATTTATATTGAATTATAATTTAAGTGTCCTATTTCTGTTGAAATTCGCAATTTTCATATATTATATTTTCTAGAAATGGGAACGGGACGTAAATATCGCTAGAACCGAAATTCACTAGTTATGTATTCAGTATCCATTTAAAGGCGCCTAGGACGGGATGGGAAAAAATGGAATATGTGTACAGGATACAGCATTTACACTCACAATTTTGATATATTTTTATCAGCTGGTAGACAACACAATTCTACAATTTCATAACATTTTGTAATAAATATAAAGAAAGCTGAGAGAGGTTAAGATTTTGATTAGCTGTGGTCTCTCTTAACTTTGTACCCATTAGCGAAAATGCGGTGAGAAATAAATAATCAGCCAATTATTGTGAATAAATACATATCGAAATTTTTATTAATTAAAAATCGAAATTAAACCCAAATATTTGTTTATGTTTCGGCACATACGGTTATATATCAAATATATCTCTAAAGAGATTCTCTGCCAATAATGTAATAACAAAGAAAATTACTCTACATGTTAAAAAATGTATCCTTCTGTGATATAATAGAACAGGTTCTATTCAATAAGAGTATCTCTGTAGAAAAAGAAATTGTAGCATTTGCACCAGCGTGCTTTTTGCATGCTGAGAGCGTATGTTCGATGTGGCAGCAAATTAAGTTGTCTTAGAGTGTGTTCAATACCCCGAGGTCCGGTAAGAAGTAAAGCTTAAAACAAATTTGTATAAGTTTTTCAGAAAGAAAAATCTATCTTGAACTTGCTGTTGAACTGCTTAAACAAAATGTTTAAGAAAATTTTATAAAGCATTAATTTAGCCATTTATTCCATAGGCTGGCAGTTTAAGCAAGTAAAAAAAAACATTTAGCGTTTGTTTGCAACGTCATTTTGTTACTAACTGTGTGGGTTTTCACCACTTTGTGTGTGTGTGTGTGGGGTCAGGTTTTCCTCTGCGGCAACCGCTACAAACAAAGTTCAATTGACTTTGCGTGTTTTTTGATTGAAATACCGATTGCTGCGCGCTTGAGGCAAATATTTGTACATAGATATGAAACATAGTTTCCGTTGACAACCTTATTCCCTGCGAAAGACCAATTGACTGAGTCACTGAGCAGTGCAAGAGCTTTGGCACCACGTCAATGTGATATGCTTTGAGAATGTGTCCTAAAACCTAAATACGGAGCTATTTTTGAAAATCGCTTGTCGTTTGATGATTTGCCCTGCCTTGGTCCGGCTGAGATACGCAAATAAGCAAACCAAATAAAGCTAGAAGAATGCACACACAAGGGTTTTCTTCTCTTTTGGCCTGCAAATTAATTACGAAGAAGTCACAAAAACATGCAAATAAAATGCTTGCATTTTTTTAAAACGAAAATTATCCAACAGACACACACAACACACAGAACACAAGAAAAGTCCTAAATAAACAAGACCAAAAATTGCTCGGGACAAGTTAAGTTTCGAAATTATACGGGGCAGGCCAGAGAAAATGCATTAGAATCGTTTTTCATGCATGGCCAAGACGGCGCGGACGACGACGACGGAGACGTCGACGATGAGAAGATGCGTGCCAAGTTATTTACATTGCTGTGGCGTATCTTTGCGTATTTTAGCGCTTATTTGGTCTAAAAAACCTCGCATGCTGCATTTTGCATTTTGCATTTGGGGCTCTTGGGCTCTTGGGGGGCTCAACATGGCTGACAATGCTTAGAGCCGCCAGCGGATTTGCATGTTTGACTTGTGGACGGGGCTGACAGTTGGCTCGTGTCGATAAAATTTGTAGTGTTCGGTGTTCGGTGTGTGGCTTAAGTGGCAAAACGTTTGGCTATCTATTTTTATGCTGTTGGCCATCAGATGACGACGATGTGTCGCCGTCGGGTCAGCCTAAAGTCTCTCAATTTCTGTCGCATAAATAAACAAAACTAAAGTTTGGAAGAAACTTAAATAAAATTTAACAAAAAGGAAGAAATATCAAGTAAGAAAGATGGTAAAGACAGACTTTAATCTACTCCTTGCAGTTTCTAGATACCCCTAAATGTCTCACTCAAGAGGGTCACTCTAAAGTTAAAAGCGAGTATATGGTTCTTGTTATTTACTAATATTATAAATGGAAAAATTTGTTTGACCGGATGAAATTTCGTATTCAGATTGCCAACTTTTTGTAAATATATCTTTAAATGGTCGAAAAACCGCGAAATTAGCCACATTATTATAAAAATGTTTATGTTGCAAGGTTTCACATAAAACTTGACAAACGGATAGTTGATAACCTGGACTTGAACGTAGGATGTTTAATTAATGGTCCAAAAACCGCGAAATTAAACATTTTTTTTTTTTAATATATAAGAAAGAGCAGGCGTTGGTAAATTAGAAACTTAAATTTGAACGTGTCACGGTATGTCTCACGTGTCACGGGTCACGACGTAATCCTGAGCAAAAACAGAGTTTCGTGTGTGAGCACCCGTGTGCTCTCATATCACGATCATCATAAATAAAGATGTTCACAACTGCCGTGATTTTAGTCCAATTTTATTAAAAATTCTTAAAAATTTTCTTCCTCATATCTCTGTCTGTTACCTGAATCTGCACATGTTTATCCATTAAAACGTTCATTAAGTGTTTTTTTAAGCGATCTTTATGATAAATTGGGACAAAAATACCAGTCCATAGGTCAAGGGTTCAAGTCCCTGCTCGGGCGCCCTGAAATTCTATAAGAGTTTTTATAGAATACAACAAGATTTATATGCGTTTGAATATAAAATTAATAAAGTTTAATTTTGACACTTTCGATAACGAAAAGAATAGCTGCGCTTAGTTTCAATATCTTACAATAACTAGTTTAATCAATTCTAATAATTTTTCTTAACCTTATCTTAAGCTAGGGTGACGAAACGGGGCGAATTCGCTCAGAGCGACAAAGAGGGAAGGAGAGTAAACTAACTTACACTAGACTTCAAAGAATAATTTCAATAAATTCTCAACAAATTACATATATTTTTTTTTATAAATTAATAGCTAGAAACCAGCTAAACTATTGAGCATCACTGCTACGCAGCATAAAAAAAAACTCATTGCGGCTTCACTTTTGTTATTGTCAGCGCAATCGAACACACCTGAGAATCAATCAATCGATTTGTTCAACTGTAACAGACAACACCCGAGTCTGGAAGTGACTGAGAGGCACAATCACTTGCAACATATTGTCAACAAATTTGAACGTGTGATAACAAATGCTGACTTAGCCTGACTGTGCCAAATAACCGCTGGCCTTTTATTTTTACCTGACAATTGAAAATGAAGACAAAAGCGTCCAACAACAAATTGCCTCAGGCTAAGTAAAGTAAAAGTGAGTCTTGACAAAAATTCTTGTCAAATGCCTTTGATTTACGCCGTCCGGCATGGAAAATTTACACACACGCGCTTTTCCACATTCCATGGATATATTTGGGGCAAAGTTGAGAGGGTCCTCTGACAACTGTTGCCAACTGTTTCCGTTTGCCCTTGTGCAATGACTTACAAAGGGATTTTTCTTGTTGGGAAGGGCCAACAAATCAGCTTAGAATTTGAATGCCTCAACAACTTTTGCTACCAACTTTTCACTTCTCAAACAAAAGTCAACTTGAATGCTTCAGTGATCTGCTCACTGTTTTCATGTTGTTGTCCCAATGCTACTGCATCTATTTTTGGACCAGATTTGTAGCGTTCCCATTTTATGGTTTCTTTTTCTAGATTTTTTCTATGCTCTCCCTCCCTCTCTCACGCAGCCAAAAGTTTTTACCTTTGACGCTGCCCTAAGGTGGGCACTTAGTAACTATATATATAAAAATATATAGAAATAAAATATATGTAGAAGTATATGTAGGTTGGTTGGGTGACTTTTCAAGCATTCAAAACATCTCTCACAGTGGGTGTGTGTGCGTTGTGTATGCGGCACAGTTTCGTGTCGTCTAGGGACCTGGAAGAGAAGACAAGACAAAAAATTGTAATTTTATTGTTTTGAAGACAGCATGGAAATGTAGAAAATTTTATCAAATATTTAGAAAGGAATGGACATCCCTTGACTGAACTTATTCAAACACTACCGTTGCTTGGCTTGTGTCCACAAAACTTACGAAAGTTACATGAATCATCAATAAAGCCCTTAGTTTTAGAGACGGTTTTCAGCCTTAAAATTATAAAAAATCGATGGAAAGGTAGTTTAAACCTTCTAAAGATATTTGGTAATCAAGATTATTTGCCGAAGAAATAGTAATAATCGCATGAACTATACTTAAGTTATGACCAAAAGTCAGTTACTATGGTTACAGTATTGGCGCCATCTATTGGACAATTTTGAAAAACTCTTTTTCTTCCTTTTTTTTGGAAATCGTCTTCTCATAAAATTGAAATTAAAGTCATATTTAAGCTTTGTGGTAAAACTTTTTACTTTAAATATTATGGATAATGTCCCGATTTACACGACGGCTTGAAAAATCAAGAGAACTCTAATAGATTTGTGAACAAAATGTACAGAATCACACTGAGAAAACTTCATAAAGCTTACTTCATCTGTTGTCAACTGTTCGCAGTGAAAAATACAAACCAGTTTTCAGAACTGTTCCTGTTTCGAAATTCCAATTTTCTTAGTAAAAAGCTTTCTACTTTCCAAATTCTATAAGGTTTAAGATTTCATATAGACGTACTTATTAAGAAGAGAGAAAAGGAAGTGACATATGATGTTGCTGTTGGAGCAAACAAAGCCTTAGCTCAGAAAGAAAGAGAGGAGAACACGCATATTAATTTGTTTTTGCTTTATGTAGGCTTAGAGGAATAGAATAGAAATAAAATAGGAATTAAATAGAAATAAAATAGGAATAGAAGAAAATAGGAATAAAATAGGATTTAAATAGAAATAGAATAAGAATAGAAGTAAAATAGGAATAGTCTTTTATAAGCCCACCTTTTCAAGAATCTTAAGGCTTTGTAACCTCCGGAACATTCTATGCTCAACAGTTCAAAAAATTTCCTTGATTTAGAAACAACAACCATCATTGTGTAATAATTAGCTAAAGTCCACAAGAACCTAATTCTAATCCTAATTCCCTTGTCAATTTTTGCCAACAAAGTGTATAAACTATTTATATTTACAAAATGTACACGTTTTCCACCCACAACCAAATGACAGCTTTGGCTGCTGTGTAATAGATGAGTTACATTCCAACTGAAGCGCGCAAAGCCAACTAAACAGCTGCATCACCCATCGCCCTCATCCCATCATCATCATCATCATCATCTCCTCCTCCGTCTCCTTCTCCTCTGCATCAACAGCAGAGCAAGTGCAACAATGTTAAATGAAAATTTGAATCGTTAGCGCGCCAGGAGGAGCCACTTTAGAAAGCATTTCTACAGGTGTTTGTTAGTGTTTCGTTATTTTGTTTGCACCGATAGACAAACATTGGGATTAACATAGGAGGTACACACATGCCATATTATAGTGCCACGCTGGCGCGGCGTTAAAATATTTGCCAAAAGTTTTTTGCTTTTATTTTTGGTTTGTCTATTTAATTTTCTACTCTGCGCTTGGCTTTATATTTATGCATAATCTGTCTGATTATTTAACTTGCGCTAAATACAAATATTTTGAAATATTTTGTAGCAATTTGTATGTTATTTTTCTTGGCAACTTTAGACTTTTCCCATTGTTAAGCATTTTTTATGCAACTGATTTATTGGACAATTCTAAGGTTGAAAAGGCGACGAATTTTCACTTTCATTTTATTAACCTCTTCGTTTAAAATTTATGATTCCATTGACAGCCTTGAGATAATATCTAGAAATATCTCAATGAAAATGGCTTTTTGAACGCCCACTCTTAAAGAGTTCATGCCGGCCGGCATATACTACATAAGTGTAGGCTAAAATAAAATATTTAGTTGGATACTTAGCACAGATGTTGAAAGTTAAACACTCAAGTGAACTGAATAGGCCTTGAAAATGCATACTAATCCTTAAAAATATACTTGAGGAGAGATTAAATGGCTTTCTAGCGACAAGTACTTGGTAAGAATAAGCGAACCAGAAGTAAATGGCGTTTAATTATAGTTTTAGGTTGATTTTCTTGTAATGAAATGTAGGAGAAACCCTGAATGGAGGCGGTTATGTGTTTGGAGAGGGGGCGGCTTATGTGGCCTCGCTTTGAGGGCTTTGAGATGCCTCGATAGTGATTCGTTTGAGGGTTTTGCGGTGCCTTGATTTGTCGCTTTGCGAACCTCTGTTGAGGGCCTTGTGGTGTTTCGGTTGAGGGTTTGACGTTGCCTCAGTTGAGGGCTTTGCAATGCCTCGGTTGAGGGCTTTGCGAGGCCTCGGTTGAAGCTTTGTAGAGCCTTGGTTGAGGGCTTTGCGATGCCTCGGTTGAAGCTTTGTAGAGCCTTGGTTGACGGCTTTGCGATGCCTCGGTTGAAGCTTTGTAGAGCATTGGTTGAGGGCTTTGCGATGCCTCGGTTGAAGATTTGTAGAACCTTGCTTGAGGGCTTTGCGATGCCTCGGTTGAGGGCTTTGCGATGCCTAGGTTTAAGCTTTGTATAGTCTCGGTTGAGGACTTTGCGATGCCTCAGTTGAGGGCCAAGCACTGCTTCAGTTCAAGCTTTGTGGAGCCTCGGTTGAGGTTTTTGTGGTGCCTCAGTTCAGGGCACTGCGATGCCTCTGTTGAGGGCTTTGCGAGACTCGGTTGATGCCTTTGTGGTGCCTTGGTTGAGGGTTTTGCGAAGCCTTAGTTGAGGGCTATGCGATGCCTCGGTTGAGGGCTTCGCGATGCCTCGGTTGAAGCTTTCTGAGGCCTCGGTTGATGGCTTTGCGTTCCTCGGTTAAGGTCTTTGTGGAGCCTCAACTGAGGGCTTTGCGATGCCTCAGTTGAGGGCTTTATGAAGCCTCGGTTGAGGGCATTGCGATGCCTCGGTTGAAGATTTCTGAGGACTTAGTTGAGGGCTTTGCGTACCTCGGTTAAGCCTTGTGGAGCCTTGGTTGAGCGCTCGGTGGAAGCTTTGTAGAGCCTCGGTTGAAGCTTTATATAGCGTCGGTTAAGGGCTTTGCGATGACTTAGTTAAGGGTTTTGAGATGCCTCAGTTGAAGCTTTGTGGTGACTCGTTTGAGGACTTGCTATGCCTCAGTTGAGTTTTTTGCGATGCCTTGGTTGAGGGTTTTGTAAGGCCTCAGTTGAAGCTTTGTAAAACCTCGGTTGAAGTCTTTGTGGTGCCTCGGTTGAAGCTTTGTAGAGCCTTGGTTTAGGGCTTTGTGGTGACTCGGTTGAGGACTTAGCGTGCCTCAGTTGGGGGCTATGCGATGCCTCGGTTGAGGGCTTCGCGATGCCTCGGTTGAAGCTTTCTGAGGCCTTAGATGAGGGCTTTGCGATGCCTATTCTAATAAGAATTCAGTACGAGTTTTGACTAATCATTCCCTTGGCAGATATATAAGTAAGCCATCCGAATTCTCAGCTCATTGTATTGTCTGTTGACTGCCTCTAGGAAACCTTGATACTTCTAGACTTCCACCTGTCTCTCTATATATATATTTTGTATACATCTATATTGACCCGATTTATGGTCTGCAAAATATTGCCTTGCCATGAAATCACCTAATTTTCCATTATGCTATAAGAAAATCCAATTTACCAGCCATCAAATTCATAAATTATAAACATCACATAAAAAACTCAATTAAGATGCGTCGACGACGACGACGACGAAGACGGTGATGATGACGCTTTCAAAATGCGAAACATGCCTTAAAATGTAATAAATAAACAAACAAAACAAAAAGTGTAGTACAAAGCTTAGGGGAGAGGGAAAGCAACACAAATGTCGCCAAAGTGCAGCGCCATTTAGCACATGTGGGACATAATTAAAAGTAGACGAAAATCTAAAAGTAAGAAATATATATATAAAACAAACAAACCGAAAGCAACACCCACGCCAGAAAATTGCATATGGTGAAAATGGGTGGGAAAACTGGACAAAGTCAAAATGATAAATTCGCATGGAATGAATTAAATTAAAAACCTGTAAATCTTTTGTCAAAATTTTCGACATTTGCGGACCAGCATAATAAAGTTGTCAAAAAATGTTCCATCTCTCTCTCTGACGACTGTTGAATATGTCCATAATTATGATGGATGAATGAACGGACGGACAGACGATAGACGCACGGATGGTCGGATAGACGGATGGTCGGATGGATGGGCGTGTGTGACATTTGCCAATTGCTTTGGGTTTTGCCTTTGTTCCTTAAAAATGCATATTAATCATTTGTGTTTATGCAAAACCAAAAACAAAAAAACTGTCTCTTTTATTTGCAATTTATTAGCATTTAATTTATTTATATTTTGGCAGCATTCTTCTGCTATATCACACATTTAATTAATGATAAAAATTTTAGAAACAAATTTACGCTTGACTGACAAACATCATTCACCAAGAATGTGAAAAGTTTAACCAAATTACTGAGAGAATAAGTATTTTGATTGAAAATTGCGAAGGACGGTATTTTAATTTGAGATAGAAAGCACTTAAGAAAATTTTTTAATGAAATGGTTAAATAGTAGAAGTTTTAAATTAAAACCGATTTCGAACAGTTAACAAAAATTGGCTTAAAACTTGGTTTTTGGGTTCAAAATATAAAGTAAGGCTTTTCACTGAATTCGAATTATATTCAGCCGGTTCAAAGGATGGAAATTTGGTTCCAAACCGAATCAAACTGTACTGCACCAATGTAAGCCAATCCTCGAACCAAAGCTGTGGTTATTAGGAAAATGCTGGTTTGGTTTTGGTTTAGTATTAAGACAAGTATAATGATAACACTGTTCTGCAATGAAAAGTACCCCAAGCATCTTTAACTAATTCCATATGGGAGGCAACTTGATATAGCATTTGCTAAACAAAATATTTATACAACATTCATGGAATGCTACGTTAATTAAAAAAACCAAAAGACTTTTGTACTTTTTTCCCGGACAATTGCGGGGCTTTTAATATTGACCGCTTTTTCCAGGATCTTGCAGTCATGGAAAAACGATATCAGGGCAAGTGAAATGTTTCAATGTTAGCGGATTATTGCTGAAATGTTTATCTAGAAAGTAGGGAGGCAGAACAAGAGGTCAGCGAATAAATTGCTACGAAATTACTTGTAATAACAGAAGCTATAGTAAATATGCGGTATGTCATTATGAGGTCACAAAGCGTCTGTGGGAATATTCCACATTAAAAAATTGCCCCTTCTCTTCTATCGACCGAAGCAGTTAGTTAACTGTTACGATCCATAGAAGAGGAGAAAGAACAAATCCTTCCGGAGTACCTTTACTCACAAATCTGTGGGCGGTAGCAATTTGTCGATGAATTTGTCAGAGGTATATAGAGTATATTCAGTTTTTGAAACAATATGTAACAGGTAGAAGGAATCATTTCTGACCACATAAAGTATATATGTATATGTATTTCTGAGCAGCTTCAACATCCGAATCGATATTGCGACAAATTCTTTTGGATAAACCTTGTTTTTGCATTTGCAAAGTAAACCGCTTTTACCATTTGCCATGGCAGAGTGTGTAATGGGGTTTAGTTAACAGTATCTAACCATCCAAATCGGTTAAGCGTCTCTAGAGATAAACAAGTTTTTTTTTATTTAACTTTCCGCCATCATTACTCCACTACAAAATCAATTAGGAGACTAGAAAAGCTCTCATTGATAGTGGGGACAGTTTCACAATCACAAGTATAATTTGCTAAAGATTAGGTCATTTCGTCTTTAAACTCATCAGTGAACTAAATCGAACCATTTTGAGAAGTGATTTTCGGTTCGATTTAGCATTTTTAAAAGAACTTTGGTTGGGTTATGGTTCCGTTTATCAGATGGAATAAGCGGTTTGGTTAGGGTTTGGTTTGGTTCAAAGCCGGTTTAAGTATATGGGTCATTCTTTTATAAACCGAACAGCGAAAAAAATTTTTATTTTTAATTTTAATAAAAAAAATCCGAAATTAGATCTCGACTTCCCACTAAAACGTAATTTGCGGTTTTGCACAAATTTTTTTGTTAATTTTATAAACAATTTCAAAAATCGCCAAAATCGAAAAAATGGAAAAAAAGGGTTTTTTAAAAACGTGATATCTCAGGTTTGGTTCATCGGACAGGTATCAAGTTGATATCGATGGAAAGAATTTCACTGTATCTACTCAAATTATAATTTTATAGATTTTTAAATAATTTAATAATATTAAGTAATTGTTGCTAAAAATTACATATAATTTTTTCTCAGTGTTAACCACCATGTTATAGCTTCTGAGGATATACAATCAAATGTTCTAAACATAACTTAAATTTTGGTGTTTTCAAAAAGATGGAGACTTTTATGGTTTAAAAGTTATGAATTTTTTAAGTTATAAACAAATTAAAAGATGCCCTTGAAAAAAAGCTTCCCATGCAGTCAGTTTCAAAGCTTGAAATTCTGGTGTGCTTTATATTTATCAAGCTTTTCAAAAATGTTAACATCAGGGGCGGATCGAGGAGTATATCATATAGCTGCCATACGAATGCTATGATTAATTGAATTTTGTTGTGAACTAGGCTGGCCAGAGCTTGCAAAGTAATTTATAACACTACTAAATTCAGCATTTGTATGGCAGCTATATGATATACTCATCCGATCCGCCTGATGTTAACATTTTTGAAAAGCTTGATAAATATAAAGCACGATTGCCAAGTTTCAATCACATGACTTTAAAACTGACTGCGTGAGAAATTTTTATTTAAGGGCATCTTTGTAATTGTTTATAACTTCAAAAATTCATAACTTTTAAACTATAAAAGTCTCCATCTTTTTGAAAACACTAAAATTTAAGTTATATTTAGGACAATAAACTGTTTATCCTTCGAAGCTATATCATGGTGGTTAACACTTTGAAAAAATTATAAATAATTTTTAGCAACATTTACTTAATATTATTAAATAATTTAAAAAGCTATAAAATTATAATTTGAGTAGATACAGTAAAAATCTTTCCATCGATATCAACTTGAGACCTATCCGCTAAACAAACCCTGAGATATCACGTTTTTAAAAAACCCTTTTTTTACATTTTTTCGTTTTTGACGATTTTTGAAATTGTTTATAAAATTAACAAAAAATGTTTGTGCAAAACCGCAAATTACGTTTTGGTGGGCATGTCGAGATCTAATTTCCGGTTTTTTTTTTATTGAAATGAAAAATAAAAATTTTTTTAGCTGTTCGGTTTATAAAAGAATGACCCATATAAGTATTAATTTCTAATTACAAAATTTTACATTTTTTTTCTTCATGCCGAATGTCGCAACTAGCGATGCTTAAGGGTCACATTTATTGATTTGATCATAGTGCAAAGTCAATAGTACCTAGTTAAAAATAAATACTATTTAAGCCATTTCCTCAGAAGCCGTGTTGAAGACAAACTAATGGATTTCAATATGGATCATAAACTTCTATATTAGCATACACATATATTTTGTGCTCGTCCATTTTTGCAAACATATATAAAAAAACCAAGTGTAAGCGCCAAAATGCTGTTGTGGCTGTTTCTGCGCTTTGCAAGATGACGTCTCGAAACAAAGATAGCTGCAGAAAAGGCGTTTTACGCGTATTTCACGCAGGCTCTCTGCGGCTAGTGACTTCTGATCAATCAACATCCGTGTAGACACAGAGCATGCAGAGTGAGATAACAATTTTCTCACACCTGACTTTTTTATTTCATTAATGTATATAAAATATATTTTGTAAGAGTTTCAAATACAAGTAAAAGTTTTTGGAATGTTTTGTCTTAATTTAAATGAATTATGAAAAATATTAAATTGATAAAAACAAGTATACAAATGATACCAAAACTTTGAAAATTGAAATATCAAAATTATAAGCCCTAGTATCAAATTAATACTACAAAATTTATACAAAAAAATGTCAACCTAATACATGTCAGTATCAATTTAATATTCTTTAAATATCATTTTAATACGTTCGAAAAGATCAACTTGAAGTGTTAACCGGAATTTTATACTCAATAGTTCCGAATTGATGACTAAATACCACAGAAATCTCTAGAGAAATTCGTTGGTTTCACAGTACCTCTAGAGATTACATCTAGTTAGAGCACCAGATGATCCAATTGAAGTTCCATCTCTAAAAACAGGGCTGAATCTCTCGCCAAAAAAATATATTAAGGGTTGATGTTTAACTGAAATTTTTTGATTGATAAAAATTTGTTGACGCCAAACATGAATTATAATTTCCATATTTTAATTCGCTAGGTGTCATGTAGAGGGCGCCACCATCGACAGAGGGAGCTAGTGAGAAAAGAGCTTTGCTAAATCTCCTAACATAACACGAGAGGTTTGAAAACAACCAAAAGAAATTTCTGTGGCACCTAAGAATTGGAATTCGGTTGAAATTTGGTTGGAAGAGGTTTCTGTGAAACCCCCGATAGTACCATTTTGATTACACCTTTTTTTTTTTGGAGTGTAGAAGCATTTTGATACCATATTTTAATTTTAGACAGTAAAATGTGGGTTATGCCTTTGGTAAGTAGCAAAAACTTGAATCTCTATTTCAAAGACTACCGAAAATTGAAGAAGTTAGACTGACCTAGGATTACGAGTCGTATCCTACTGAGCTCTAGAGAGTGAGTCAACTTAGCAACAGCTGCTAAAACAGTAATTGTGCGGCATACCTGCCTAGATGCTACTGCGTCAAAGTTAAAAACGGGCTAAGTGTGAGATGATTTCCAAATTTATGTATAGGTAGAGTTCCTTATACTTGGGTTACATGTAGCCAAAGGCACAAGCATATTAATCAATTTCGAACTTCACCAGGTCCTTCGAGCCGGATATTAACCAGCAATTTTTGAATTGGACTTTATATGCAAGAAGTATTCATCAATTATTTGGAAATTACTTTATTTGAAAAGAGAATTCATCTATAATTTATTAATTGTGAATCTTTGCTAGCCTCGTTCGAGCCGGATATAATCACACTACCTTTAGACTTGATTTCACACAAAAACCATTTAGAAAATCAAACTTTACCCTTCAATTTAAGTCATCTTGTGTATTCCTCTGCAAATTTACACAGATTTTTTCGATAGACACTGAACTCAACTCTTAAGTGCAAACCAAAGCCACACTCAAAGTACAATGGCTCAACCTGCTTACACAATTTTGATCCTTATGCTGCTGCATTCAGGTCAAATGCAACAACAAATTGTTGACCATTTGTTTAGTTTGTTGCCATGCCAGAAGACCGTGCCATGCCTGACCGCCATCTGCCCACTGGGAGGCAGATCTAATGCAACCACAACCGCACGTCACCCGCATACCCACCAGAGTCATGACCAATGCATATACAGAAAGCAAAAATAAGAAAAAAATCAGTCGGCATTTTATTTCTTGGCAGTCGACATCATCGTGCGCTGTGGGTCATTTCAGTTGAATTATGTGCCGCACACTCCGAAGTGCATTTTACACCAATTTATACAAGCAACGAAAATGGAATTACATTTAATTCAATTTATTTTACACGATTTTTGTGGCTGGCCCTGAACTCAGCACATGATCAGGGATTTAATTAAAAACTAAAAACTAGCTAGCCAAAATGCTCTGATTTATAGGCTCCAAATCCTGCCCCCAAAACCGAAATGAAAAAATTTTACATGCTAAATTTAAGAGAAATTTTCATAATTTTCACACTTGAAAGCGCGATGCGACGCGACGCGACACTCAGCTCGACTCGGCATTATTTCTTAATTAAATTTATTAATTGCACACAACACGAAACACGCCCACACATAGGCGAGTGAACAACCATTTGAATGATTCATTAACGTGCCGAAAACTTAATTGTGGCAGGTACGAGACGACGTCAAAGGCACAAAAGAGGACACTCTTTGTGTATCTAATCAAAGCTTACCAAACATGGTCAGGCGAAAATTGTACAGAAAATAATCTCTTTTCACATTTTGTTTGCACGTCACCGTCCCAGTCACAGTCACTCATTTGCAGCTGTCACAGATCACCATCATCATCATTTTCAACTGTCACGTCTTCGTTTTTGGGTCCAGCCCCTTTCAACAATTAGTCTTAAGTAGAGCAAAGACTTTTTGAATTTTTGCAAAATTATGTGTCATATTCAAGCCAAAATAAATAGAATCAACAGGGGTCCTCTTTCTGATGATCTCGGTTTCCTAACAAAATGCCAAAGTAATTAAGTGGCCCAAAAGAGAGAGGGGGGAAAAGGGGACAGCCTTGGCCTCTTACTTTCTAAGAAACTATTTTGGATTTAATTCAATTTATTAGATTAGATTGAAAAATTCTTTAAAAATTTTCTTAACTTTTTGCTTTGAATAAAAAAAAATTGAACAATGGACCAAAATGCCCGTAGTTGGTTAGTACTCTTACATAGAATTGCTTAGAATCAGCTTACGGCCGCGTAGACACCAATTCAAATGAAGAAATCATTTGTGGAACAACTAGAACCACAAGAAATAGAAGGAGAAAGCCACGACATCATTCGCAGCCAAGCTGTTGTTGCACTACTCTTAGCCATAAGTATTGCGTGAAGGCTATACGAGCAGAAAACAACAACGAAATCATTTGCAGCTTAGAACAAAACTTACGCTCGGGGAGAAGGGCTAGAGAGAACACATATGAAGTTGTTGTTGCACTACGCCCAAAAACAAACCTTCTAATTAGATTTTCAAATACAAAAATTGAACATCTTGAAGTTCTGTGATTCGTTTGGACCAGGTGTGGGCGGATTTCTCACATTTGGGTGGGAACGGGGGGACACAACTGATTATTGGAATGGATATACGCGTTGATGTTGATGCTTCTCCCTCTCCCCATACAATTTATAGGAATCAGAAACATCGCTTTACCGACTGAACTCTACATGGCTCGGTTCATTTAAGTTGTTCAGAAAAACACAGAAAAATTTATTCTGACTTGACTGCGATTTGAGCCCGGTTCCCTATGCACTCAACGTATGGGTTGACGCGCTAGCCAATTCAGCCGTTGAACTGATTTACAGATGCACGTCTAGAGGGTTACTTAAGCTTTGTTGAGCTCTCAAGAGAGAGAGAGCCAACTCGCTCTCACTTGTCCACTCTCTCTTGTATATCTCTCTATTAAAAACCCGTCTTGTTGTTGTTTAAAGGAAATATTATCCAACTGAGAACAACTTTACTCATTCCAAGAACATTTGGAACAATTGTTCTCAAGAATATTGAGAACATCTTGTTCTTATTTTGAGTTGAAGGCAACATATTTTCTGAGCAGGTTTTTATACCCGTTACTCGGAGAGTTAAAAGGGTATACTAAAGTCGTGCAAATGTATGTAACAGGCAGAAGGAATCATTTCCGACCATATAAAGTATATATATTCTTGATCAGCATCAATAGCCGAGTTGATATAGACATGTTCGTCTGTCTGTATGAACACCTAGATCTCAGAGATGGTAAGAGATAGAGTTTTGACATGTATGGGACAAATGCTTCTTTTATCTGCACGCAGATCAAGTTTGCTTAAAATTTTGGCCACGCCCCCTCCCGCCCCCGCAATTTGGCAAAAACGTTATATCTCCTACAGTTTTGAAGATAGACGATTCGTACTTTTCAGAGATAATTAGTAATTAGCAAAATGTTTCAATTTGCCAAAGAAATGATAAAGATTGGATGAACGGTTCTCAAGTTATGAGCAAAAAAGTGAACCAAGTCCCCCCGCCACCCCTCCTCCCACACCAAAAAATGTTGCATACTTTTCGGATGGTGGCCTAATGAACGCAGAAACACTGTTAAACATGTTTTTTCATTAGTGACGGATGTATCGAGGTCGGTTAGAGCCGACATTAACTTACGCTCTCGTTTCGTCTCAAATTCAAACTTCAAATTTGCCCCCCTAAACCACAAAAAACTGTCAGAGCCACTATCTAAAAGTTGCGACCTCGTGGCTTTAAACAATATTTATTAAACATTTATATTATCTTAGGTCTTATATCAATACATTCTGAAAATAAGATCCGAGCAAAAACACCAAAACCAAATACGAAACGATTTTGCTTGTGGGAGCGGGTAGAGCGCTGTGCCTCTTTCAGGCAGCTAGGTTGTATGAATCAGTGTGAGCTCGTGTTGTGTATTGCGCGTTTGTGTTTGCTTATATATGTGTCTCAATTGTAAAGGGTATTTCAGAGTCGGGCCACTCGACTGCAACGCTCTTACTTGTTTTTTTCTTCCAGTTTTGGTATGGTTAAGTACAACGCACAGATAGTGAAATGTTTATGATTATGTTTTTGTGGAGTGCCAAGAGTCACTCCGGAGAGCCTAAAAGGTTCGGGTTTTTGTGGGTCCATCAAAACTGGACCCAGAACCGAACGTTCTAAATTGTGAATCTCCCGAAAAGCACTTTGTTTTCGCTACTCCTGTAGACAAGCTTGAGCTCCCACAAAAATTGTCGTTTGAATAGAAGAAGAAGGTTTATTTAACACGCATTATAATTATAATATACTTTGGAAGCAAACAGACCCCTTGGAATAAATCATAAGCAAAACTCAAGCTTAGACTTTTCAATTGGTTCAAGCCCACGGATTGAACCTTTACCAGATTTTCATAGGTTTGGAACCTGGCATTATATCAGCGGTGCGCAGAATAAGCTTACGGCCGCGTGGAGCACAAAAAGAAACAGTCATTCGCAACAGTGCGACCGAACGCTAAACAACAAGTGAAAAAGTCGTTCAAGCCCGACTATTACATACTCTGTACCTGGAGTAGGAGCTGAATGCAGTGCTGCTGCTGTGTCTCTCTCTCTCTCTATCTCTCTCTCTCTCTAAGATTGTGCAGTGTTGGTTGAGAAACGCGAAAGTGGTGGTGGCTCATCCGATCTTTATCATTTCTTCAGCAAATCGATACATTTCGATAATTACCGACTCGGCTTTTGATGTTGATCAAGAATATATTTACTTCATAGGGTCTGAAATGAGTTCTTCTCCCTGTTACATATTATACTTTTGCACAAACTTAATATGCTCTGTGTACCTTCGGTACAGCGTATAAAAATATCGCCGAATAATATCACCAAAAAATATCGATATTTGGATATAACGATAATATTTCGACAACCCTATTGAAAACCAATAGAAAAATGATGTACTAAGACTTTTGATATGTATGCACCTGTAGGAAACTATCCCATTCGTGCACGCTTTCATCTCTAATCCGCACATTAACCAAAGTGTGTGCCTATTTTCAAAAACCAATTAAGCCATAAGGCAATGATGAAGTACTTACATTATTAGGCGCAAAATATAAGTAACAGTCGTTGTATTTTTGCCAAATTGTTTATCATTCCGTTTGCTAACCAAAGTCTTTAAAGCTGTCAAATTGTAATCCATCTTGTGTATTTCACTGCGTTGCACTTGGCACAAATTTTTGAAATAAAATTGTTGCCTCTTTCCTTTTTGTTTTATGGTTATAATTTTTTCAATTTGCATTTTGAGTCATCGCAAAATTATTGCGAAACTATGCGCGTTTCTAGTTTGTGCCCGCTGCCCCGCTGCGCTGAGTGGCCAATAATATTTGCAATTATTTATTTCGGCTTGTACAAGCGTCGCGAGTCGCGACTGCACAGCGGGTTATTGCCAAACCGTCGAAAAATGTGCTATGAATAATATTCATCCCCGCGCAAAACGTGCGAAAAACTTTTATGTTCTCAAAAAAAAAAAAGATGTTGCAACTTTGAACTTTTCGTTTCGCAAGAGTCGTTGAACGTCCATCTAACAACATGACGACAACATTTGCCAGCAATTAATAAAATAGAGACACTCTTCCTACCCTTCTTGGCCATTTTGTAAGCATTTTGCAATGTTTATGAATGAAAATTTTGTGTCTCAATTGGTGTCCAATAAATTGCAATCACACTCTCATATGCATGCTAATTAATTTGTAGATCAAAAATTATGATTGCAAATTTTGCTGTTGCTCCTGGCTTTATGATTCAGCCTTGAGTAGTGCGTTGACCACTGGGGCGTATGCGTAATTAGTTGACGCTGTTTCTAATCATTTTTTTTTCGTTTGTTTGCTTTTATTTTTCTTACAGGTAAGTTAGACTGACTGAATGCTACAAAAGAACTGAACGCTTCTAAGGATTCTATAACAAATTATAGCAACGGTTGGTTAAGGTAATTTAAAGAATATGGACAGATATTCAATCAAATTATTTTTTTTTTTGGCTTTTTGAGGTTTGGGACCATAGTGTGTTAGTTTTTGCTCTTAAGTTGCCTCGCTATTCCCAGGTGATAGAAACGGGAGGTTCTTGAAACAGCTGTATAGTTGACCAGCCTTTTTTGTTCACTTATTTGCTCATAACTTGAGAACCGCTCATCCGATCTTTATAATTTCTTCAGCAAATCGATAAATTTTTCCAATTACTAACTATCTCTAGAAGGTAAGAATCGTCTATCTTCAAAACTGTAGGAGATATAACGTTTTTTCCAAATTGCGGGGGCGCGAGGGGGCGTGGCAAAAATTGAAAAATTTTTAAACCGGTTGAGTCGGGTTTTGAACCGGAGGAAAACAATCAACTCTCTATTTGCAACATAAATTATCTTAATCTTAAGTTCAAAGCCTAAATTATTATTAAGATATCAATTTAAACTTCTTTTGAACCGGGTTAAGATGCTTACGAACCGGTTAACAGTCTTGGGACATAACACATAACTCTTTCCTGATCGACTTTAACATACTGTACGATTCTTATGAAACATTGTTAAGTAAGAACTATTTTTAGTCATAAAATTTTACACATGCAATGTCGAACGTGACCAACATTGAACGGCTTGAAAACATTAACATAATTTTTAAACCAATTGTGTTTTTTTATTTTATTAAATTGCTTACTTTAAACTTAGTTTGTACTTGTTGCGGGCACTTAGTTATTGTTTTTAGCGACTTAAATCTAAAAATTTTTCAATGTCGAACTTGACGTTCAACTCTTTTTTCTCTCTTCTTTATTTTTTGTTTTTGTAGTTAAATTTTTTTTCTTTCATACTTTAAGGCTAATAAACACTTTTCACTTTTCTTCCTTTCCATTCACTCAACATCCTTAGCTGTCTTTTTTTCTATTTAGGGGATTATGTGTACTCTGCTTATTGATTACTTGCTGCTAACGAGCTTTCCATCTTTCTTCATTCAGGTTCACAATATTCAATTTATTAACCTTTAACCTCGGCGTATCGTTGGGAACTTTTCCGTAAGAAGCCGCCACTCAAATGTTATAACTTGTATGAATGGAAAAGTTTTGGGGCTTACTCCATCCTCCCAGCGGCATTTGTGAAATCTTCCACACATAAACAAAATATTCAATGGATGGCAGGATTTGGCTCAAATACAAATAAAGTTGTGTGTGCGTAAATATGTTAAGGCACACGTTTAATTGCAAAAATGTTTAATTATGCATGAAACATTGACACACACACAGAAAGAGAGATGCAGAGAGAGACAGAGAGGACAGAAAAATGAATTATTCATGCCGCCCAAAGGGCAAAAGGAGACTTTGTTGTTGATCGGATTCGGTCTTCATCTCATTCTACACATGTATTTGCGTTTGCTAACAAAACAAACAAACACACAATTTATGAGTGTGTGTGTGTGTGTGCATCTGTAGGTACAATATTTTGTAGCCTCGTAATGACGTCGGCGTGGCTTTTCCAGACGCGAAAACGAAAACTTTTTTTTGGGCCTGGCCAAGATTCGTTCGCAATTTGCACGTCAACATTTTTGGCCTAAGCAACGCACAAATTGGCAGCGTCGGTCAAGTTTGTTTGTTTGATATTGAAACGTACTGAATACCTAGAAGAACTATGCGCTCTTGTTAAGGTAGAAATATGGAATATTTTGAATGTCAATTACATTATTGAGAAAAGTTAACCAAGTTGGCCTTTCAATGAAACTGCAAAGAAATAGTTTAGTCTTCTGTCTCTAAAAATTTACCTAAATGGGTGGCAAATTTTGTTATAAAGAAAAGTTGTAAATGTTATTTAAGGCTTATATTTTTAACTGAACTTTATCGGCAAGATAATGGACCAGCCTTAAAGCCTTGCTATCAAATGTCCTTTAAACATGCGACACTTTTGTCACTATCGAGACGCCATCGATATGTGTCAAACACTATCAAACAAATTGTTTCTGTCAATAGGTTAGTATAGCTCGCAATCGAATTAAATTAGTTAAAAAATCACCTGCCTTCAAGTTTTGAAAAAATGGCCTTTATATACTTTTATACCGATTGACTTGAAACTTTGGGAAAATATTCTTAAAAAATTGTATTGTTTGAAAAAAATTCAGTTTACAAATCCCATTTTTTTTATTTCTTTCTTCATTTTTTATAACTTGACATATGGGTCATTCTTTTATAAACCGAACAGCAAAATTTTTTTTTATTTTTCATTTGAATAAAAAAAAATCCGAAATTAGATCTCGACATGCCCACCAAAACGTAATTTGCGGTTTTGCACAAAATTTTTTTGTTAATTTTATAAACAATTTCAAAAATCGTCAAAAACGAAAAAATGAAAAAAAAGGGTTTTTTAAAAACGTGATATCTCAGGATTGGTTTATCGGATAGGTCTCAAGTTGATATCGATGGAAAGAATTTTACTGTATCTACTCAAATTATAATTTTATAGATTTGAAAATTATTTAATAATATTAAGTAAATGTTGCTAAAAATTACATATAATTTTTTCTCATTGCTAACCACCATATTATAGCTTCTGAGGATATACAATCAAATGTTCTGAACATAACTTAAATTTTGGTGTTTTCAAAAAGATGGATACTTTTATAGTTTAAAAGTTATGAATTTTTGAAGTTATAAACAAATTAAAAGATGCCCTTGAAAAAAGCTTCGCCATGCAGTCAGTTTCAAAGCTTTTTGATTGAAACTTGACAATTGTGCTTTATATTCATCAAGCTTTCCAAAAATGTCAACATCGCGCGGATCGGATGACTATATCATATAGCTGCCATACGAATGTTATGATTAATTGAATTTTGTTGGGAATTTGGGTTACCAGAGCTTGCAAAGTAATTTATAACACTACTAAATTCAGCATTTGTATGGCAGCTATATGATATAGTCATCCGATCCGCGCGATGTTGACATTTTTGGAAAGCTATCGATGACTATCGATGGTGCCGACTATCGATAGTTCTCCACTTCTACTCTAATTTTAAAACTAGGTTCAGTGAAACAAGAAAACCCCGATATTGTATCTAACAATGAAATGGAAGCCGCGAAGGATTCCACGTCTATTCAACACAAAACAATTTCAACTCGTCAATTCAACACACGTCAATTCAACACAGCACAATTATAACACAAGATATTTCAATACATATACAATTTCAACATAATCAATTTCATCACAAAGCAATTGAACATCGATTTCAACACAGTACAATTTTAACACTGGAAAATAGAACACAACAAATTTAAAAACAAGTAAGAGTGTTGCAGTCGAGTGCCCCGACAAAAAAAAACCCTGTCCCAAGTTATGTGGTTCCTATAGCTTTCATTCCTTTCGTTCCTTTTATTTTAAAATTTATTTCAATAAATGGACAAGCGCACTTTCACATCTTCGGCGTTTTTGCTCGGATCTCATTGTGGTAAATAGAATAGATACATATTGGGCCTAACTTAATATATATTATGTCACTAGGTTCAAACTTAAAAATTGTATCTCTGACATTTTTTCGCGGTTAGAAGAATGCTATAAATGCTTCCTTCTTCCTGTTACATACATTTGACCAACTTCGTGATGCCCTTTTTCCCATTTTTAATGAAAACAGGGTATAAAAAATAGAGGGAAGCTAACTTCGGCTCGACCGAAGTTTATATACCCTTGCAAATGTTTTAATACATCTTAGTTTACGAACGTTAGCATTAAAACAAACAATTTTTCTAAATAAAACCCTCCTTTCGACCGATAGTTTCTATGGCAGCTATAAGATATAGTCATCCGATTTGGACCAAAACTTTCAAATCTGTGTAAAAGCGTATAAAACTAATAATTGCTGAATCGGGAGGCGTTTACATTAAAAATAAAAAGTTTTTCATACGAAGACCCACTTTTCAACCGATAGTTCCTATGGCAGCTATAAGATATAGTCATCCGATCCGGTCGGTTCCGACATATTAGCAGTGTGCAGTAAAAAGAAGACTCTGTGCAAAGTTTCAGCCCGATAGCTTTAAAACAAAAAAGTTTTTCTCACTTAAACTGGTTTTCCTACCGATCGTTCCTATGGCTGATATGCTAAAATTTTGTAAAAATCGGATGACTTAATCTTCTCCCTTAGGAACCAACGGTCGGAGAATTTGTATTCGTAATAATGACGGTGTCCACAAACTAGGCCATTACAAATATTTTATGCTTTCACATAGATTTGCAGATTTTGGTTTAAATCAGATGACTGTATCTTAAAGCTACAATAGGACCGACCGGTCGAAGTTTAGTCATAGTGGGAAAAACTTAGGATTTCAATTTTATGGTTCATAAACTCATCGATTGTTAATTTGATATGTTTAAAAGCAGCCATAGCCCCTTAGGGGCCGAATACGCTCAGCGATTCACACCGAATGCTAGCCGAAGTCATGCATCGCTGATTGTTAGAGAGAGAGAGAGAGAGAGAGAGACAGACACATTTTCCGTGCTCTCTAGTTACTTGGGGGGACCCGGTATTCCCTTTTTGATTAAGAATTGTCATGCATTTTCCATGAACACAAACTCAAATCAAGGCTAGGCCAGAGCAAGTGAACCTGTTGATTTGAGCACACCTCAAAGATACGCTCAAGTTCCGTTACAAGACTTTTGCTAAAAGAGACAACCCATTTGGCCGGTCCTTAATTTAGGGGTGTCGAGAGACTCACAGAGACCGTTTTGTTAGGGGATTCGGTTCCGGACCGGCTTGCAGCCTCCAACACCCCCATATAAATAGCTTGTCAAAGGCCGTGCGGTTGTGTCTGCAACGTCCTCAATTAAAATTAATTATGCCCAAACGATACGCTCAATAAAAATTTAATTTGCAAAAATATGAACCAAGAAAATGAGCTCCCACATAGCAAAATGTGACATTTAAGTGCCACAAGCGCACACAGATTTCTAATAATTGAAATTGAATTTTCAATGGCCAAGAGGAGGAGGAGGAGGAGCTCCTTGCCCACACACCCCCATGCTCAACATTTTGGCAAAACTATTTATAATCAAGAACATTTTCGTGTTGGCTCTTTTTTGGCAATTGCAGCAGCAACAAACCAACTATTGGCCAAGCAGTTAACAAATTCTCCAGCTACTCAAGTGGAGGGTGAAGGAGGGGCCGAAGCTACTCCGTAAACACTTGACCGGAGGAGGAGGAGGAGGAATCTGTGTTCTGTATTTAGTTTTTATCAAATTGCCGAAAAAATCGTATTAAAAATAAATAAAATGAAAAGTGTAAAATGCAAACAGACTCGAGACTTGGCCATGCTGCGTGCCAAGTGGAAAATATTTCGCAAGTTTTTATTGTTGTTTTTGTTGTTGTTTCTACACATTTATTGTGTGAAAAATACTATAGAAACGAACGGAGCAGACTGGCAGGGCACGCAGCAGCGTGTTATGTTTAGTTTTATACATTTAATTTGCCATTGTTAGAGTGTTTTTTTCTTTCTTATTTGTATTGTTGCCGGCAAAACACTAAAAGCCAAAGCATAATAAGCAACAACAAATCGCCAAATCGCACGAGGCACCAGAAAGAGATCAACAATTTTCTTGGTTTTTTTTTTGGCAAACAATTCAGGGCTAAATATTTTGTTTATGTGTTTTTATCAAACGCAGGCAACATACGTGTTTTTATCTCTCTTTCTCCCTCTCTATCCTGCTACCAATCAACAACAAGAAATTTCAAGAAAAATTTAGAAACGCAACAGCCACATAAGAAATACAAAGTAAAGAATACTACAAATTTGTTTAATCAACACATAATGTGGTTGTGTATGTGTGTGCGTTTGTAGAGCGGTGGAATCACCTGATTAGTTTTTAAGGAAAGAAAACGCAAAACAATTAGAAAAATGTGTGAAAATTTCATAGAAATTAGCTTGATTTGATTACCACATAAATCTTTGAAACAATCAATCAGTCCAAAAAAGTATGCTATGGGAAACGAAAAACGTGGCAAAAATGTGAGAAAAAAAGGTGTGAAACATGAAGCTACACTTAAGAGCTTTTTAAAGGGCTGTTTAAAGACTGTTTAGACACTGTCAAGTCACTGTCAAAACACTGCTAAGTAATGTTAAGTAAATCACTGATTAGTCACTGTCAAACGAATTTTCAGGCGCTGTTTAGTCCCTGTCAAATCATTTCTTTCAGTTACTGTTAAGTCCCTGTTAATTCACTGTTTAGTCTCTGTTTTGTCAATGGTTAGTTACTGTTTAATCACTGTCAAGTCACTGTTTAGTCCCTGTTAAGACACTGATAAGTCATTTTGAAGTCACTGCTTAGTCACTTTCAAGCAACAGTCAAATTATCAATTAAATTATTACCAAGTCCCAATTAAGCCATTATTAAGTCACTGTCAAGTCACTGTCAAGTCACGGTTAGGTCACTGTTTAGTTACAGTCGTGTCACTATAAAATTATTTTCAAGTCACTGTTTAGTCACTGTCAAATCACTTTCAAGTCACTGTAAAGTCATTGCCAAGTCACTGCTTAGTCAATGTTTAGTCCCTGTTAAGTCACAGTTTAGTCAGTGGTTACTTACTGTTTATTCGCTTTCAAGTCACTGTTAAGCCACTGTTTAGTCACTGTCATGTCACTGTAAAGTCATTTTCAACTCACTGCTTAGTCACTGTTCAGTCATTGTCAAGTCACAGTTGGGTCAATTTTTAGTCAATCTTTAGTCATTTTCAAGTCACTGTTTAATCACTTTTTAGTCACTGTGAAGTCACTGTTTAGTCACTGTTAAGTCAATGTTTAGTCACTGTCATGTCACTGCCGAGTCACTGTTAAGTCACTGTTAAGTCATTGTCAAGTCACTGTCAAGTCACTGTTTAATCACTCATCATGTCATTTTCAAGTCACTGTTCAGACATCTCATTTTTTAGTCATTTCTCATCATTTAGTCATTTTTTAGTCATTCTCTAGTCACTCTCATGTCACTGTTTAGTTACTGTCAAGTGACTGACAAGTCATTGTTAAGTAACTACTTAGTCACCGTCAAGTCACTGTCAAGTCACAGTAGTCACTGTCTAGTCACTGTTTAGTCACTGTTAAGTCACTGTTAAGACACTGTCAAGTCACAGTAAAGTAACAGTCAGTTCACTGTTAAGACACTGTAAAGTAACAGTCAGGTCATTTTTAATACAGTGTCAAGTCACTATTAAGTCACTGACAAGTCATTGTTAAGTCACTGTCAAGTCACTGTTAAGTCACCTCCATTTTTCGCCCAGTTTCCCTTCTCTTTCCATGCACTTTTAGTCCTATTCCCCTGGGACACTGCCAGGTCCCGGTTTTTTTTTCAAATTTAAGAAGAAAAGTAAACTTTCCCGCAAATTGTGTTTTTAAGCACTCAATAACTATGTTGTTTACACTTCAGCGAAACGACAATTATTGAAAAAGAAAGCCTAGTAATGGCTTTCGTTTTCTAAGAACAAGCGACTTACATCATTATTCTCACTCAAGCCATCAACTTAATATCCGCAATACGAACTGCCATTTTAAAACGCCCAAAATGAAAGGGAATGAAATTTCCAATGGAAATTTGAAAGCTTTTCTCTGACTATTTATCTTCAATTTCCCCAAAAATTGCACAACATTGCCCCTCAATGCATTGTGTGTGCCCAAAGTGTTCCATTGAAAGCAGTGCATCCTTTGGCAAAGGATGACGTCGTTACAGGCACTTCTACTTTGTATGCAAAGCATGTCGGACATTCCAAGTCCACACACATGGGCATGGGTTGAAGGCCTGTCCAATTGACTTTTGCTGTCGTGCAATTGTTTGGTCAGGTACTGGGCAGGCAGACCGCAGGCGTTCGCAGGCGTTGATGCTGACGTTGCTGAAACTCATTTGCATGCAGCTGTCGAACAGCAACAACAACAACAACAGCTTTAATTCAATTGCAGCAGCTCCTCCACCTCCTCCTCTTTTTTTTGAGCCTTATTAGCCGCTATTGTTGGTTGAAACTCATAACAACCAGAAGGAAGCGCAAATATGCCAACAACATAGATTTGTTCGCTCTTTTTTTTTTAAGTTAAATGCGAGAACGTCACATAATGCCAGTTAAGTAGATGACACGCCCACCTCAACCTCAGTCACTCAGTCAGTTGGTCAATTCCACAATGGAACAGTTCGTACACTCGTTCGACTCGACCAGTTTAGTTTGCCGGTGTAAGCTCCCCACGCTGGACGCGAATTGAACGTTGTGTGTTTATTGTTTTTCTTTCTAACTGATAAACGACCATTCGAATGATTCAGCAACGCGTTTTTCCAGCGGTTTTTAACGCGTCAAGTGCTGATAAAAATTAAAGCGTATTTATTTTTGTGTACAAAATTGATATGAGGTGCTTAAACTGTATTTATTTTCAAATAATACAAAAAACAACAGTGAATGAATGATAACAAAGCACTTAAAGTGCACAATTTTTAAAGTTTTTAAATGGAAATTATATAAAATTTTAAGCAATTTTGGAGAAACCCAAAAGAAACTAAAATTTAAAGAAGAAAATAAAGGTGCAGTCAGAGAAAAATAACAACTTAAAGAGGTAATGAAAATAATATTGTTAAAATAAATATTTAAATTCTTGTATTAAGAATTTCCTTTACCTAAAGTAGGTCAATAAACTATTCTAAATTATAGCACAATTTCGAGAGCCTTAGATGTTTAGGTACGGTATTTTCATGGGTGAACAATTTTTGTTCGCCGCTCGCGTTAGCCAGCGGCTTTTGCGAGTACAGCGCTCTCTTACAAGAAGGTGTGAGTCAGCATAGCCAGAATCTAAAGCGCCCCCATACACCACATAAAATTTTGCGCCAAACGCTAATGTGTGTTAGTGAAATGTGATAGTTTCTACGCGGCCGTAAGCAGATTCTGGGCCCTTCTGCTTTAGAACTTGAATCTGTAATCATCCAATTTCAAAATGTGAAAATCCAGCGGAATTTATTTAAGGTCGGAATTGACACATAACGTGTTGTGAGTGAAACGAATTTTTCTTTTCCGTTTGCTTTTAACACTTTAGAAGTGATAAGAGTTCAATAGTGCGTACTTTTCTCAGTGTATAGATTTTGCTTCGTTGATAGCAAGTTTCAAAATAATGTCAACAAACTTGTTGATATGGCTACGCCCTTTCGTGCGCTGTTATAAATCAATTGAAGGGAATTTTTACCTAGGAAGAGTAATTTATATATATTATTCATTTGAGAGCGTCAAGATAGACCTGCCCAAAAATCTCTATTATTTGAATTTGTTTGTTTTCTATAGAGTTGAATTGCCAAAGTTTCACACCAAATTTACAGTTCATGAAGCAAATAATTTCAGAGTTATGTTACATGTCGAAAATTCACATAACCAGTCTACAGACCAATCTTCCAATCTTCTTTTGAGATATTGCAGCTCAGCTGTCTGACTCGGAATCAGAAAAATATCTAACTTTATACCCCCAACCTCATTAAAGTCGCTCTTCTCTTACTGCCAAAGTTGGATCGTACTTATAAAGATTGATAAGACCAAGGTGCTGGTCATCAGCAATGGATCTCTCTCTCTCTATCTTCGGTAGTCTTATGGTGCTCCCCTCTTCATTTGCCAACAACATATAGGATCAGAATCTATATCTCATCTGATTTTTAATCTCTGTGCCCTCAAGGACTCATTACTTAAAAAAAATAGATTTACATGGCGCCCGAGCAGGCACCCGAGGCCAAACTAGTATATAGGGAACTCTTCGAGGTCGAAAAAGAGCTTAAATACCTCGGAGAATATGAAATAATTGGAAATGTGATATTCCAATGTCGGAAAATTCATCTCCTGGCGAAAAAATTCCTGAAAAACTCTACATGCAAAATAACTATTTTTTATCCGATGGATTTGAAACTCGATTTTGTAAGGATCGAATTGGAAATAACATGAAGTGTGACTGAGCCTACCCCAGCCCTAGATACTTCCTTACATGGCGCCCGAGCCCAAATCAGTATACAGGGAACTCTTGGAGGTCGTAAAAAAGTTTAAATACTTCGGAGAATATGAAATAATTGAAAATGTGATTTTCCAATGTCGGAAAATTCACCCCCGGGTGGGGAAAATGCCCGGAAAATTCTACATGCAAAATAACAATTTTTCATCCGATTGGTTTGAAACTCGGTTTGTAAGGATCGAATAGGAAATAACTTGAAGTGTGACTGAGCCTACCCCATCCCTAGAGAGTTCCTTACATGGCGCCCGAGCATGCCCCCAAGGCCAAACTAGTATATAGGGAACTCTTAGAGGTCGTAAAAGAGCTTAAATACCTCGGAGAATATGAAATAATTTGAAATGTGATTTATCAATGTCGGAAAATTCAGCCCGGGCGAAAAAATTCCCGGAAAATTCTACATGCAAAATAACTTTTTTTCATCCGATGGATTTGAAACTCGCTTTTGTAAGGATCAAATTGAAAATAACTTGAATTGTGACTGAGCCTCCCCCAGCCCTAGAGTCTTCCTTACATGGCGCCCGAGCAGGGACCCGAGGCTATTTGTTTTTATTAAAGGCGCAGAATTTAAATCCTATTAAATCCTAAATCCTAGCTGAAACAGGTTTTGCTTGCAATATATTTCGCAACTCATTTTAATACAATAAATGTGGGGGTTTTCATCAACTCATTTATCTCCGTCAAGTGAAATGTTTCTTAACGAATCATTAAGCATAATCTTTGAGGACAATTCCTTAACCTTCAAAATCAAACACCTTAATTTGTAATTGTTTTGTCAACGGTCTAGTAAATATTGCTCATACGCCCAGATGATATATTGTAATGGGCAAGGCGATGTTGCCTCCCACACTCAGTTGCACATGACGCCTGACAAAAATAGCATTTGGCAATGGCTTGGGTGTGTGACCAGTGTGTGGACAACATGTCGCGCCAATCCCCACACCAACAAAAGCTTCGACTGGCCAAGATGTTATAAAAAGGAAATGCCAAAAATAAACCAAATCACTACAAAGTCTGAGAACCTTTTTAAGTTCTATTTCTGAATGAAAACCATTTGCCAAAAATAACAAAACAAAAAACCTGACCAATTGACAAGTGCATGTCTCGTCTATGTTGTTGGCAAAGGATATAAAAAGGTTGTTTGCTGTTGCATAACTTGAGGCGCGTCTGGGAATGTCGCGGTTTCTGCATGATGCAATAATGGCCATCGAGTGCCAACATTTTCATCGCAATTTACGATTTACTGTCGCCACTATTGAAGATGCAAAAAAACCAAAAAAAAAACTCAGTGATTCGGCAAATTAAAATTATAAAATATATAATCAAATTTATGCACAAAAAGTGAAAAAAGAGAAATACAAAGTACGCGCTTTGCCATGTTTTCCGCTGCGGGGGTGGATGAGGTGCCAACAAACTAGGTTACTTGGCAGTGTTTAGCATAAATAACTAGCACACGAGCTGCTGCGTCATTGGCTTTGCCACCAAAGGGTGAACATTAAAATAAATAAATGTGCAAAGACCAAGAAAAACAAACGCACACGCACACAGCTAAACAGCAACAAATGCAAATGAAGTGAGTTCTCTGCGGCCAGACGAGCCAAAGTTCATTATGGCCAAGCGCAAATGGAGGGGATAACTTAATGAATTTTTCAACCGAGTGCAAAAGTGTCTGCTGCTGCACTTGTTGAATGGTTCCACAACCCACGAGACTAGCAAAAGAGCAAAACATGAAAAGCCAACAGAAGAGGGCAATTAATGCCTCAAAAGAAAAAGACAGAGAGAGAGAGAAAGAGAAAAAGAGGCAAAACATTTGCTTTTGGGGCAAAAAAAAAGAACACTCACTTCAGTTGGCTAAGGAGGGGGAAAAACTATAAGGCACTGACCAACTCAATGGCATTCAAGTGGAGATAAGATTACATTTTGATTCAAACCAATTGAAGACAGTTTAGAATTTGATAGCCAAAAAATTAACAGCTTATAATTTGTTGTATGTCTAGACAGCCTGCAGAACCGAAGTTCTTTACGACGACAAATCTAATGGTAAATTTAAATAATGGCAGAAAGAAATTTTTATGGATTCTTTTGAAAAACTAATTTTTTAAAAAAAGAAACTAAAGTCGAACTTTCATATAGCGAGTCCCAAAAAAAATAATATAGAGACAAACAGGTAGAACGAAATTGCAGTGTTCTGGAAACGAATTTATTATTCGCTTTGTTCTAATTTTCGTAATAGAGAAGTTCGAGTGTTTCTTTGAGCAAATTTTATACTATCATTTCTGAAATAGATGAAATATATTTCTGACCTAACTT